>OMLC01104472.1:0-47632 GCA_900302585.1 Regalecus glesne
GAATATGACATAATGATAAAGATTTAAAAAAGCTAGTGGTATTAGAAAGTCACATTGAAGCACATTAGTTATAACTTATAGTCACACTATTTCAAAAATTTATCACAATATATGACCAAATGGTCACACTTTGGAGCCCTGCAGTCTGGATACACTGACAGTGCCTGCGTTTTCACTTTTATGTTTATTTTAGCCTAAAAATTAACACCTGATATAGCTTTAACAGGCAAGGTTTGATGGGGGTGATACTGCTGAGCGGATTAATTTAGTTCTTACCCACAGTGGCCTAGGCTTGAATCTGACCCGGGCCCTTTGCTACATGTTATCTCTCTTTCTCCTCTACCTTTCCTGTCTCTCTCTGGATTAACTTATCAAATAGAGGGGAAAAATACCAAATAATAAGGATAATAATAATAATAATAATAATAGTCTACTTTCTGATTATTTTCAAATGGAAAATAAACTATTTTAATTGGATAGTTCATTTGATGTGCTAAGTAAGCTTGCTTGTTCAAGGATAAAAGTAATGGATGTCAAATGGGGGGTTGCAGAAATAGAAAAACCCATCCCAATTTCTGATTGTGCATTATGCAGTGTCCTGAGATAGAACATGGCGCGCCAAGTGATTGAAATCAAAATTAATATTACCAATCCTATTAGTAACTACACCCTTCTGAAAGGTTGGCAAGCATATGCGCCAGATTTAATTTTTAAGTTTGAGCCCCCCCCCAAGAAAAAAATCCACTAAAGGTAAGTCTCTGAACTGTACAACCACAATATGACCATATACTCAAAACAAGAGGAGAATCCAGGCAATCCAAATATAAGAACAGGTAGTAGTGAGAAAGGCAAACAAGCCTTAAGCCTTTTTTGAAGTGACTCAGTAAACAAGTCAATACGTTTTGATCACTGTAGGTCGTCATCCTGCTGTCATTCAAAACTACCAGAGACTTCATTGACATTACTGTGCAATGAAACAAACAAAAAATAAATAAATTACCCAACCAACAAAATAGCCTTCAATGAATATTAAGAAAGCAAAATTCTAAAACAGCCTAATAGATCAGGAAGCACATGTGATCCAAACAGACACAGTAAAGGAGCTACTAAATAATAAGAAATGAAGGCTCTGTGTTGTCAACATTGCTTCCTGTGAACTCTGATTGATCAGGGTCAACCTAAAGATGCCATGTCGTACAAAGGGTTGTCACAATACCAACATTTTTAACTTTGAAATCATAGTAAAAGTTTCTGATAACCGATATGATTTGATTCCATAGTGATACCCCAACCCCCAAATATCAAATCTTTGAATGAGACATTTCTACTGGCTAAAACAGAAGAGGTATCTTTATTTCACTATAAAGTAATTTCTTTCCGTATGAAAAAACAATGTTTCTATCCATTTGAGAAGGTTATTCGGGCAAAATTGTAGTAGATTGTATTTGGGGGAGAGAGATTAATGTGGTGCTTTCTCTATCTCTCTGCCTTTGCCTGTGTTTGCATCTCCAAGTCATTTTGACACAGATAAAATCTGTTAAAAAAAATCTGTTCTCTTTTCATACCCAATCAAAATGAATAAGGTAAATGGGGACACCCTAAATAAGGTCAGAAACTAACCAAGAAAAGACAGATATTCAGGACATATGTAGAAAATTGCACTCAAAATTATTTTTACATACCGGATAAGCCAACCATTTCTAGCACTTTAAACCAAAGAGCGTTTCTTTTGTCTGCATCTCCGTGCACCGTGAGTCATACATTTAGGGAAACCACGACCCAGTTAATCAGCTTCTCCTCCATCTTGATGGCAAAGAGGACAACTAACATTTGCAATAGGGAGGTTTTTCACAGCAGATGTTTATATGAAATCCAGCTGGTTGCTGCTATGGATCTTTTTGTGGCAGGACACAAGTTTCAACTTTTGATTTCAACTTTGTCCCCATTCTACTCGTTTGCCTTATACCACAAATTATGCAAGAATTTGGATGTCAATCAAAGTGAATGGCAGCAGCGTTGAAGTATGGTTTTGCTGCTTCTAGTGCGACTTCAGCTTAGCTGGTACCAAATGTGTAGTACAATCGGACTAAAAAAATAAAATAAAATAAGATGATTCCCTTATCAGTCCCACAAGGGGAAATTTGGATTCTCTGCATTTTTGACCCAACCTATTGTATAGGAGCAGTGAGCTGCCAACATATGGCACTTGGGGAGCAGTTAGGGGTTCAGTGTCTTGCTTAAGGACACCTCGACATGCTGTATGCAGGACCGGGGATTGATCCTGCAACCTTCCGATTGCCAGACGACCGCTCTACCCACTGAACTATGTCGCCCCTTCTATTAATATTTTAAAAAATGAAAAAAGAATAAATAACAAAAAATTGACAAATGAAAATCTTTGTTTTGACAACCCAAATTCGTACCATACATTGAAAATTTTTCTATTTAATTAGCTGCTCATTTCAAATGAGTACATCATGTGTACATCTAATCAGGTTAAATCAACCAAACAGACCAAAGTCTAACCTTATTCTACACAATTCAACCTGGCAAGCGATTTGCCTGTGCCACTTTTACATATTCTGTGCCTCTTTATAACTGTCTTAGATCTACCCTAGTCTCATTTGGAATCAAGGTTTGCCACACAGTGCTCAAGTAAGTCAACAGAGGTTATCGTAACTTAAGTAGCAACAACATAGCTCAGAGTAGGTATATCTCCAGGTGCTCAGCTATGACTAGATTGATTGCCTTACTGAGAAATAAACCTAAGTACCAAAAATGTTTACATCATGAAACAAAATGAAAAGTTTGAGCATAAATTAAGGTTTCAATTGGGTTATGACTACTGTGAAATTGCCCTGAATAATTAAAAAAGCCATTTGCACTTAGTACTTTCTGAATATCATTTTAGTTTCTGGTTATTCATGTGTACATAAATTATCTCAGTGAACCAAGAAAAAGAAAAGATGGGATACAGTAATCTTACCTGTGATACACTGAAACTGACCATCTTCTCGTCGAATAGTGAAGGCCTCACCTGGGTTTACCTGCACCAGGATTACCTGTGAAACACAAAGGGAGAGATCAATAGTGGACTTGGATAAAAACTTGGTCTTTAAATGTGTGCAACATATTAGCTAAATACCTAAATAGAACATTCAAATTAAGACAAGTGAATACACAAAATCATGCATACAGCAAATGTGAATCAATTGTACAAAACACTGAAAACTAAAATTCAGTAGTAGCATTTCATCACCTGCTCCTAAAGAATACCATAAGGACTTTGAAAATAAGTCCCCAGGCCTGTGCTTTCAAAATTTATATTTCCCTTCTGGCATAAAATGACCATGATTTTCAAAGAGAACTAAAGCCTTAAAAGATATTATCAACAATACTTGCATAACCCCTATTGTTGAGGCATTGATGATGAGCCCGACAACTTATCCTTTATAATATCCATATATCACAACATAGCTCAGTCTAAAATCTGCTTTGGAGCAAGTGAAGTTTAACAAGACCATTGTAGACAGGAAGAGCATACCACTACACCATTGGTTACCACAATACTTGTGTCATACCATATGTGAACATCAGCTTATCACCAAAAAACCCTCAAGAGATGTATTTTGCACGCAAAAAAAATCACAAAAGATGAAGCACACAAAATAAATTCATTCACTTCACCAAAGGTAATTAAAATAAACTGAAACCCTCTCCCCTACCATTTAATCATCCCTTTTATTTGATCTTGTCTACTATAAAACTGTACGCATAATTAGGCTTATAGGGTGTGCTGTGAGTGGGCGCTTGTTACCTGGCTTTTGTGGAAGTCACTGTCATGCAGCCTACACTCCCATGGTAAGGGGCTTTGGGCATGGCCCTCTTCTAGCACAGCAATCATCAGCACCTCCGTCTCTGACATTGCTCCTACTCATGAGCTCAGCTGGGAAAGGAGGGAGCCCTTTGACTGCCACACAAATGATCTCATGTGCTCATATACGCACCCACACAAGCAGTAGCAAGTGTGGCAGAGGGTGAGTACGAGTGTGCTTGCTTGGTGAGGGAGGGAGAGGGGCATTGGAGGTATAATCGAATCAAAGTCAAGGCACTCCCCTCTTGTGTATTAGTCTATTTGTTGCCCACCCCCTTCTGTGTGAAACAAACACCTCGTTCATCCTCCCCTCCCCCTTTCTAGTTAATTCACCCTGGAAGTTAAAGCTAAAAATCAATACAGTGTCTTTCTTCATCTCTTAAATAAATATGCACAAAGGAGAAAAAAAAAGGAAATTGCCTTTCAAAAGATCTGACCACTACTTACTGTTGACCGCATTGCTTTTTCTCATTCAGACGTCGAAATTTACGCAGTTGCAGAGAGAGGACAAGATGCTCCTGGGTCTAACAGACCCTCTACCACGTCACCCAGCCCTCATGAAAAACCACATGACCTGGGATGGCAATACATCAGGTCACGCTGAACCTCTTGACTCTTCACTTCCACAGACTCCTGCCCAAGACCCAGAGGGAGATCGGTAGAGGTGGGTAGTGCAGTGGTAGGGGCAGATGGGGGCTCAGTTTCTCACACTGGCCGCAGGTTGCCTTCAAAAAATATGTAGCGTAAGCCCATAGTTGCCGAGCTCAGCCTCATCTGCTTCGCGGCAGTGCTCTCCGCATCAGACGGCTCCCTCGACACTGCCTCTGGCTCTGGTGCAGTCTCCTCACCACCAGTCTCCACGGCAACCCCTTCAACAAATAAGCCACAACGATGTCCGTGCTGCACTGTTGTAGAAGAGCAAAACCTAAAAAGCGGTGGCAACTGCGTTCCGCGAAGCAAGGGGAGGACGAACTCAGGGATATACGAGCCAGAACAGAATGGACTTGGTGATATGCCTTAGTTTTGTCATTCAATTTCCTCTGCGCCCGTCACTGAGTATATGTCTGCTTTTAAGTGCCTGCTGTGTATATCAATCTGGTTAATTTGAGTAAGATTCCATCAGGGGTTGAAATCTGCACAGCTGCAGTAAAAGGTAAGAAGTTTCCATAGCCTATCGGGGTGAAGATTCCTTTCTTCTGCCAACCCCCCCACTCCACCACACAGACACACACACGCGAGCGCGCGCACAAGCACGCACACACAAGCACGCACGCACACGGTAACAAAGGCGTGGGGGAGCTGTGCGACCCACACCGCTTCACTGGCTAACATGTTTGACTACACAACAGTCCCTCTAGCTCCCTTCCCCCATCCCCCCCACATAGTCTTCTCACACAGAAAGAGCGAGAGAGCAGCATGCCATATACCCACCATTAATACTCCAATCGATGCGAGAGGAGACGAGGTGATGGGAGTTCAGCTGTTCTGCTCTAGACCTGGTGACAAATAACGGTCTTGAGTTTGTGATGTTTTCAAACCTTGACAGACCTCAAACCAGCCTACTTCACAAGTCAAAATTTGGCCAAAATTTGTTTCCGAGATGGATCACTCCTTGATGCTGCTGTGCTCACCACTTGGCTTGCAGAGTATTCAGTTAACGAGTATTCTCTCCGGCAATTACTAAAGGGTACTGGATGAGAATGAGAAGGGGAAGGCATTTCTAAACTTCGGACAAATTAAGTATTTCAAAACTACAATGGACTCTTGGAGGTAATGTTTGAAACGTAGTGAATAAACATGCAGTACAATTTAAACATTTAAAAAAAGGAATTCTTCTCATCAGCATTCTCATTGGCTGTGTCACAAAGGCAGACAAGCACACCCTGTCAGTGCTCTGACTGGCCAGTTCACTACAAAAGTTGCTTTTTTTAGTTATGGTAAATTACAAGTCAACCCTAAATTAAGATGTTCTTTTTCCTAACTAAAAAACACCTCCACCTTCTGAGCCTGTTTAGAGGCAACTAGAGAACCAGCTCACACTTTGGGAACTCTTGAGACCATTAACTTGCAGCAATCCTGGCTAGTTCTATACCATTGACTACATATTTGAGATTATGTACAGAGATTTGCTTGCCAAATGTTCTTGTTAAACAGAGACGCCCCTGTCACAGTGAGGGGTAAGCATTCCTTTAGCAGCAGAAACAGGTAGGGGGGGCTTGCACATCGAATGGTAATGTCATGAGCCTTAAAAAAAACCTCAAACCATCAGTGACGCCACCACTGATAATACAAGCTACTGGAGGCAACTGACAGTTAAAGTCACCTTAATCTATACACAGAGAGATCTTAAGATCTCAACCTAGGACTGTAGTAACAATTCACTAACAGCAAAATAAGTTATAGCTGCTTTAACTGTACTATTATAGAATATTATACTGTGATTTTATTATGGGAAAATGGGTGGGAGAGTTTAGAATCTACCCCATAATACAATACAAGATGAAACTTTTGCTTAAACAAAATCCCACACAGTGTGCACTTTGGTTGGTGGAATGTACTAAAGACTTAAATTAACTCAAGTTTGGAAATTAATTATTGTTTGGGGCCAAAAAAATATAAATTATAACAATGACTTCATTTGAAAGTGGATTGACAGAGGAAGCTCTGGTTATTTTATCTTTACTTTCAAAGGTTAACTTTGCAGATGACTAAGCAACACAATGTACTAGTTTCCTGGTCCCGTTTGAACAGTGGTAGCATTGTCAAACAGTCCATTGAATGGACAAAACCTTGCCTGAAAATGGTAGTCCAATGTAGTGCCATTTGCAAAAACTAGTTAAAAGGTGTCAAAAAACAACAACAATAAACCATACAAATAATTTTCATATCTGCCAATGTTTGGGGTTGCATGTCTTGCTATACATGCCCTTTTCAGGAGACAGTTGAATGATGAGAACAGATCACTACAGAGGTATCCACTGCTGTGTTTTATTACCCCAGAGAATGGACCTGCTCTAAGTGTTTCATGGCTGTTAGCTCTGACGTTTTTAGCTTGCTGGTGACTCAGAATTCAGGTTTCTCACTATTTGTTCCTCTTAATTGTTTACCGAGTTCTGATGTGGCATAGCAGCTGGCCGGACAGGAAATGGCACCCAAGTGACGTAGGGAAACAGCCTGCCAGTGTCAAAACCAGCAAGGAGCTGATGCAGTCTCTGTAAAGCTGATGACATAAGCGTAATTCTGCAATGGCAATTCAGGGCAATTAGAAGACCCTCTCTTTCTCAGATGCATTACAATACAGGAGAGATATAAAGAAATCTTTCCAAGGGGGGGGTGTCAATGTATACAGTTGTAAATATCTCAGTATTGAACAGAAAAGCCAATTTAAGGGGTGCAGGTTAATTTAGCAAAGGAAACCTGACTTGGGAGAGTGTCTATGCTACATCCTGTTTTCAGGCAGTCTTTGTCTCCAAGCATTTTCTATGTATCTGCTGTCCAACAATAAGAGCTATGTTAAATAACTTGCATGCTGCCCTTGTTACAGTTTTAAACACATTGATTCAGTCCATGAACAAAAACTTATCACTCCTAGCTCTGGCTGTCTATAGTAATAACAACAACAACAACAACAACAACAATTTCCATTTTTAGTCCATCGATCCATCCATTGTCAAACGCTTATCTGAAGTTGTGGTTGCAGAGGAACTGGAACCTTTCTCAGTTCAGGTAAAAGGTGGGGAAACGTACCCTGGAAAGTTCACCAGTCAATCACAGGGTAGAGCAATTAGGGGAACAGGGTCTTGCTCAAGAACACTTCAACACGCTTCTCTGCAGGTGCAGGGATGGACCCTGCAAACTTTTGATCACCAGATGAGTGCTCTACCCACTGAGCCATGCCACCCCTATTTATTAATCCCACAAGAGGAAATTTACGGATCTCTGCATTTAACCCATCTTATTGTACAGCAGTAGTTAGCAGTCGCCATGTGGTGCTCAGGGAGCAGTTAGGGGTTCAGTGTCTTGCTTGAGGACACCTTGACATGCTTTGTACAGTCCTAGTCTCCAAGGTTTTTAATCTGCTGTTTTACAGTATGAGCTATGTTAATCATCTTGCGTGGTGCCCTTTATTTACAGTCTTAAGAAGCATTAACACACGAGTCGGTCCATGAACAAAACTCAATCACTCATAGCTCTGACTGTCCATAGTAACATCTTTCACTTGGATATTCTTTCTCTTCCTCATTTTCAATTACTGATGAAGAGAGTGCCAAAAGAAAAAGACAAAGTTGGCAATTTTGCTGATTGATTACTCGCGATTCAAAGTCTGGACTATATGTCATAAAGTAATAAATAATTAGGATAAAGATAAATATTACCTTTAAGGGGAACACCACTGAGCTCAGGAATTGGCCTGCAATATGTGATCCTTATTACCAAGTACTTCATATTATTGGTTAACACGAAATAATATCTCCCGAAGAAGTCAGACCAGCCTCAATCTCTCTAGCTGAATTACAGGTTTGACTATTTTCTATATTTCAGTAAGTTCTGAAAAACTGGGTTAACTTTATATTTTCCATTTGGTTCCAAAACATAAAATGCACCTCAATCTCCAGATAATCTTCCTACCAGTCACCCTTTTTCTATTTACCACTTTTTATCCTTGTTCCAGTTCATACTCTTCAAAACTGTACACTGATTTTACATCAAAGAGCAGCACAAATTGCTCTAATTTCTGGCCATATAAAACAGCCTTTTTCAGTCATGTCAGACTCACCCTTAATAGTGTCCATTAGCAAAAAAATAAGCTAAAAGGCAGCCTTAGTCCCACTTCAGTATAAGCAGCTAAAAAAAGCGACTCTGTATGTTAATGGGGGCGGCATAGCTCAGTGGGTAGAGCGGTCGTCTGGCAATCGGAAGGTTGCAGGTTCGATCCCCGGTCCTGCATACAGCATGTCGAGGTGTCCTTGAGCAAGACACTTAACTCCCTAACTGCTCCCCGAGCGCCATATGTTGGCAGCTCACTGCTCCTATACAATAGGTTGGGTCAAAAATGCAGAGAAATCCAAATTTCCCCTTGCGGGACTGATAAGGGAATCCTTTTTCTTTTAGCAGATTTCAATCAACGGTTCAAAACTAGTTTTCACATACTGGCCTTCATCATAAATGTTACAGTAAAGTAAAAATCTTAAATGTGAGCACTGGTCCCTTGCAGTTGACTGGATCAATTATCCTATTTACAATCAAATACTGGCCATGTCATTTTGAATGTCACCACGGTATCACTTACAATAGACAAAAAAACTACAGAACAGCAGTGTGCATTCAACCACACCCTTTTCCACAACTCGGAGCAGGGATAATGAACCATATGAACATCAGCTGTACTTGTTGAAACCACGTCTATCCCACAAAGGAAGGGACGGAATGATCACTTCCCTCTCAGGTGTTAAGTTTCATATAAGGCTGGCTTCCACCCACAAGCGACACATAATCTCTATGGAAACATTGCTTACTTCACCAGTAGGCGACTTCAAAAGCAGAGATTAATGCACTACGCCTACCATTTGTAAATCAAGATGGGCCATGGAGTGGCTGCAATTATTCTGTATTTAGATATATCCATTTTTTAATGACAGCCATGGTTTATGCCTTAGTGTTAGAAATTAATAAGAACCATGCAACTTGACTCAAATTAGATTCCCAGTGTTTTAAACTCCATTTCCTTATGAATCGCAATTTCCAATTTCATTCAAATTGCAGGGGGATTTTTCTAATAAAGTCCTATATACCAACACTTAGTATTTCAGGTATGGCTCACATGAGAAAACCCACAAAAATTAGCTGAGGAAATCAAATTCTTATTCGGTGAATGTGTTACCAGCTGTTTCTAAGTTAAGGAGATGAATTAAGGAGGTAATGCAACAGAAGTTCAAAAGTAATTTGAATTAGGTGTTTCATGTCAGAATGACATTTTTGAGTGGTTGTCATTTAATTAGCATTTTTAAATAACATTATTGCATTTCTAAAAATCCAATCTTACTAATCAAATTTCAGAAAGAGTTAATGCTGGCTATGATAAAAGGTATCAGAACCCACAGTAGGTCACAGCGTGCTGGATCTGTGTAGCCACAGACCGGTTAGAGTGCCCATGCTAATATCCAAAATCCCAGATGATATCTAGTCTTAAGGGGCGGCATGGCTCAGTGGGTAGAGCGGTTGCCTGGCAATTGGAAGGTTGCAGGTTCGATCCCCGCACCTGCAGAGAAGCATGTCGTGGTGCCCTTGAGAAAGACACTGTACCCCTAACTGCTCTGCCCTGTGATAGACTGGTGACCTATACAGGGTTTACACCACCTTTCGCCCAATGAGAATGGAGATAGGTTCCAGTTCCCCCGCGACCCGATTTCGGATAAGCAATTGATGATGGACGGATGGATATCTAGTCTTATATCACAATATTGACATACTGACCTGTTCTACAATCAATCCTCCAAACAAAAACCCAGAAATACATCTTAAACACTTGTTTAAAAGAGAACCAAGTAAAAATGTGAAGTAAAACAAATGCACCATCCTGCAGTTTAACCAAATGGTGCAACATTAATTTGATTCCAGGGTTCCTGGTATGTTGTCCGTGCCTGTAACATGCACCATCAATCAAATGAAGGGGTAGGAGCTTCTTCTCCAACGTACTGTATTGAAATCCAGATGTAACATATTCAGTAAAACCCAACAGCAAACTCTATATCTACACAAATTAAATAATGAAGCAAACAAACCATGTTTATTACATGGAAAGCAACACCAGGAAAGATGTAAAAAAATGAAGTTAGCTTTCTTAGACTGGGAAATTGCAAATGGTGATGGAGGCATCTGATCGTTGAGGTTTACCGTAAACCCACACAAACCAATCAGTACTTTTGGTTTGAGACTCATCATCCACTGGAGCAAAAAGCATGAGTCTGAAGGATGCTGTACCACCAAGCTGACAATGTCTCCATTGACAGAGCAGTTGGGTAAGGGGAGAAATCCCACATTAAATAGGCCATAATTAAGTGTGGTTATTCTAATGGAGTGTTTGTCAAAGTCAGGAAGACACCCAAACAGTGCACCAGCCGATCAAAGAGGGGAATAGGACAACAGCTGCTCAAACATAAGCCAGTGGTTAGTCCATATGTGACAGAAGTTTCAGAACATTTGAGACACATATTTTCAAACCCTGTGTCTCAATTGCCTTCATACCCTAAAACAAGCTGAGCCAGAAATTGGACCACCCCAAAGATCGGGTCCTGCAGCACAAACAAAGCAATATAGTGTGAAATGGTAAATGGATTTGTTCTTATATAGCACTTTTCTAGTCTAACAACCACTCAAAGTGCTTTACAATGAATGCCTTACATTTATTGAGCTACGCAGCAGGATACGACCCGCAACACCTGAGTCACAAGTGTGCGCACTATCCACTGAGCGGTGTAAAGTGTCAGGAAGATTGCTGTTACTTGTAAATTGGGAAAACTAAAGAGACACTGGCCATGAGGATGGCAAAACACAGAAGAACCAGAATGTCAGGCCAAGATACTGCAGTCTACACTCATCTACAGGCTCCTGACCACTCTTTCAAAGATGAGGATGTGCACATCCTCAATAGGGACAAAGGCTAGTTTGAATGGGGAGTCAAAGAGGCCATCTATGTGAAGAAGGAATGACAATCCCTGAACTGGGGGGAGGGGGGGTAAGAGTACATCTGTAACCATATTAAATGTTGTGATTGCAACTATTCCCCAATCCTCTGTAAATAGTACTCAATATCATTGAAACTCCAGTCAGTGACCAATTTGCATATAAAACCATCCTTCTCACTCATTATTGTAACTGTATTGTTTATCAGGGCGGGGATACCTGTAGTCAGCTTAGACCGAATATATCACATGTATGAGTGATGAAAGATTAAGTGTTTCAATAAATACTGCATCCAGATGAACTGATTCAACTTTTTTGTGATTTCCTAACCTGGATTATTGAGCAAACATAAAGATATTACATGGAAAAACATAACAGTTCCACTTTTATTCTTTATTCTTAATGTTGACAATGATAGCAACCCATCCCATATACTCAAACTTACTATGACAGTTAATATGATTCCCATATGTAAGGCAATGACTGACCAAAATGAACCAATTTAGCAATTACAGGTTTAGTTCTAAACCAAAAGGCCAGAAAAAAACTTACTTGTAAACTTGGAAAAGAGTGAATCACACCATGAGCAAAGACGTTTCTACAAAAGGAATCATCTCAGCTAGATGACCCCTAAAAAACAACTTCCTCTGACTCAGACTAATTGGTTCAACAGAGCGTTAATACCAACCCCAAGACATCGTGTGTGTGTGTGTGTGTGTGTGTGTGTCTGTGTGTCCGTGCAGGAAAAAAGATTAAGGTGTCTTTGCAGTTTCTCTTAAAAAGGTCATAAATGGGGGTCAGCAGTCATTGTGTATCCACTTCACCGTCTGTGGCCCTTCCCCATTTAGTCAGGGCCAGACCCCCTTCAGCAGCACCTGCTCCTCACTCTCTAGCTATGGTATAATTCAAGTATACTTCTTGGACACAAACACATATCCTATGCCTCATGTGCAGACGTCAAAACCATTAACCTACCTACACCAAACACTGAAAAAAAGGATAATTGATACCAGATATCTTAGATATCCCTCGGGTAATGACTTTACTAAATTTCAAGTATCATATCTGCTTCCTACACAGCAGTGAAAACTTTGCACCATCTATTGGCAAGAGCATTTCAATTCTTGTGCCAGTTTCCACTGTGAACAGAAATATACCCGAAAGGTTAATGAAATTCACAAGTCATTCTCAGGCAGAGCAAAAACAAAATAACCAAACCATGCAGGAAAAGCAAACAGTGCTGTGCTATCTGAGACTTGTTACTCCCCATCGTTTCAATGCATTGTAACAATCATGAGCATGCAGTGTCTTAAATTGGTCTAAGCAACAGGGTAACAATATTTTAAGCTGTAGCATAATGTCACTTGACTTAGTAACTCTTGGAACACTCCGTAAGACATGAAATATAGAGGGTATGCGTAATAAGGTGATCACAGAGGAAGGTGTTAAGGTAACTGAATTCTGTAAGATCACCACCATCTCAGCCCCAACAAAATTTGATCTCTATGTGAACAAAGAACATTTCAGTAGAGGGTTTTTCCACTGTGGAAAATGACAAGATGACTGGAAAGGCATATTTATAGGGCAGTGCTAATATTAGCAAGTCTTATCTGAACAAACTGGGTGGGAGTGAGGAAATGATGGAAAAAGATCCTTGCAGGTTATACGCAGCTACCTAAGCAGTCACGGACACTTAGGGCAAATCATACTGATGACCATCAAAATGACAGGGAAATCACTCAGGCTTGTCAGGGCCACTCAATCGCACCATGATACTAACCAAAGATGAAGGGGAACATCACCCTATATCCTTTACTCATACTAAGTAAAGAGCCATGGCTAATGATCAACAAACAGCGGTTGCTTCACTTTTGTGAGGTCTGTGTAAAAGGAAACCAACTGCAATTTTTCAAGTTCCTTCAAAGCACTGGTATTAAAAGATACAGAACAAGCTCTTGAAACGGTCGGGTTTCACAAAGCATGCCTCAAGGGATGGCTTATTTACATTCATTCAAATCCACAATATCCAAATTAAACCACAAGAAAGATGGCACATTATGGGTCAATCACTATGCTGTATGCAAAATCTATCAGTCATTTTGTCAACATTACATTAGTGATTTACAACAAAGGTTTAAGGTGGGGCTGCTTTTATCTGCTAAATTAGTCGAGCCATATACTATTATGCTTTCATCTATTCAAATAATAACAAAAGAACCACCTCTTCATGTCACAGTTTTTCCAGGCTGGGTAAAGAACCACCTGCCAAGCACTCCTCAATCTCACCTTTTAACTCATTCATAATGCATTAGGTACATCAAATTGCATGACTATTCTTCAACAATCCTTGGAGGTAACAAATGAAATGGCTTTACTATATCTTGCATGCTGATAACTCATGCAAGTTCATTAGAAGCATGAATGTAACTAACTCTTCGACTAAACTATTTCAATTTTTGAGAATGTACCCGCTAATTGGACATGCGCAGAAAAATAAGATAAGATATTCCTATGTAAGTCCCACAGGGGGAAATTAAACTGTTACAACAGAAAAGTGGAAAGCACAATCAGAGAGGCATAAAATATAAGGCATAATATACAACAGCAATTTAAACAAGGGGAAAATATGAACCGTATATACAATAGGAAACAAAAAAATAGACTCAGAAGTCAACTAAATGGTATGCAATCCAGTTGTTCAAAAATCAAGAAGTGAATAAATAACAGTACAACATTGTTCATTTCCTGTCTGTTCCATTACTGATAAAATGAAACCTCTGTATCAGATGGCGGTGGGCCTCTGCTACTGATAATGAGGCAATGAAGCATTATCCAATAGCTTAGATAATGTTAACCAATGCCACCACCATAAAAACTGACAAAAAAAACTAGCTTTTCTATTGTGACTCCTTGAACAAAAGATCAGGGTGGCAAAAACATGTCAAGGTGGCCATGAGCAAGACACTGTATACCCAACTGCTCTAGTCCTAAAATAAAATGGCGACCTGTTCAGTACATTTCTCTTCCTTTTTCCCAGTGAGTACTGGGATAGGTTCAAGAATGACTCCACTATTCAACTCTGAATAAGTGGTTGATGATGGATGGATATATAAAAAGTTCCATTTTTATGTCACAATTAGTTCCCACACCGTGGGGATGGACATGGACCTAGATGAAGCATGGGGGATTAGGGCTGAAGGCTCTTCCAGATGCCACGCAGTGGGATTGGACTCACAACTAGCTCTTCATTGCTGTTAAGCACCCCTATTAAATACATGGATGGACTGGCGACATAACCAGGGTGTTTCTCCACCTTGATGATGACATGACCCCCATTTAAATAATTTATAGTTTTTTTTAAAGAAAACGGTAACTATCTTTTACATTTATGGTGGAATTACCCATTTGCAGCGACTTGGATTTTTGTCCTCATGATTTCCTTTCTAACGTAACAAAGTTCGATGGATAGAAAAAATAATTTGCAATCACCAACTTCCCCTTGAGAGTATCGCGAAAAACAACAACAGTATATCAAGGGAATCTATGAATGTAGAGAATTTTATGCTCCTGCAAGTGATATATGCTAAGTGTGGAGTTAATAATATTTTTGGCTTAACAATAAAATCATTCCAATTGAACCAAATTTTGTGGCAATAAAAAGCGGTAGATATAACCAGAACTGAAGGCACCTCCCATAGCAACCGAGTTCAGTAACTTGTCAACTAAGTTAATTGCTGTGTGAGCACAGTATGTCTATGTACCTGATCTGTTAAATCCTCACAACAGTCAAGGTAAAAATTGCTGCTATGTACGTCTACAATTCTACTGTGCCCCATCATAATTTCACCTCCTGCTGATATGTTTTGCTGGAACCGTGTAAAATGCTTTCCACCCAGTCTAGAGCAAAACAGCCCTGCCATACAATCTGTTTACAAATAACTAAGAAGACCTGTTCAGATACAACAGTGATATAATTTGTTTAATTAGTTAATATAATATATGTGGTTGCAAAAGAACATATGCGTGGTTCCCTGTTTTGTATATATCTTTTCCAAAATGTAATCATTGCATTCCTCCCTGTATATCCTAGAGTGGTATCTGTATACAAAAGTTCCCCCATAAACATAAATGGATTTTTGCCAAGTCTTCAAATATGCAAACAGCTAGAATTGCTATTGTTTTCCTATTAATTTTCCATTTTCGGCTTGGCAACATGCAGATAAACTCCAACACTGCTGAGATCATTTTAGCTGTTGAACACTTTAAAGACGACCCACAATAGAAGAAATTACCCAAACAGAAAGACATTTTCCCCACTGTGATTAGGAGGAAATTTGTTGAAGTCTTGCACTGGGTAGGATAGGCTTAGTGCAGTGAGGACAACCCAAGAGTAAAGGATTTTGAGCAAACCTGTTGAGGGCCTTCTCCGTTGACCATGGCAGGGGGTGGTGGTGAGGCCAGGAGGGGGAGTTCAGGGCTAAGAAGCTGGCCGGACTCCAGAGGTGGGGTGTGGTCTGCCATGTCTCCCTCATTCACACCACTGAAGAGGTACTCCTGCAAGAAATGCACAGCTTTCAATGTAATCACAATACCTCTATCACAGTTATCTCTGGTAAAAACCAAGAGGTGGATGCTTGGTGCAGCATATACAGCCTAACAAAGCCTCAGTAAGCTAGGTAATACGCTGCTTACGCTGGTTATCCCTCTTTATAAACATACAGGCGACAGGTTTCGTATTGTCTGGCTTAGAACCTTGATCCTACAGGTCATATTACATTTGAAAAAAATTAACTGCCTAAAACCCCCGATCAGGTTGAAAACAGTTGATCCATTCATTGGGATCCTATATAGACTAAGCCAGTGGAGAATTTTTTTAACCTAATTGCACAATTCAAAGCCATTTATGACACCAAACAAGAAAAATGTGGTTTAGTCAATTTTCTAACAACTACAATTACCTGTGGATAGACGTCATTCACTGTCCCCTGCACCTTGGTGGATCTTTTTTAATTATAGAAATGGTCTAGTACACCTCTCTCTCTCTCTCTCTCTCTCTTTCAAGAATAACAAAAGTTATTCAAATCATTATGAACTTAGTTCTCACACAGAATACATTCACACGATTGCCACCCAGCCACCCATACATCATCAAGCATTTATCTGAAGTAAGGTTGCAGAGTCATGCTGGAACCTATTCCAGCCCTCATTGGGGAAAAGGAAGGGAAACGTTTCTGTTTTTTTTAAGTTATTCAAATCTTTCAGTCTATGCTTCATTAAGATAGTAGAACTAAATTTGTTGAGTATGCATTGACCTTTCGTAACATCGGACATACCCAGACCCCCATCTCCAGATTTAGTTTACCCTAATCGGCATATTTAACCTGAAAATGTTGCTTTGAGCTAAACAAAATTGTATACAAGAGGGGCCATTTTACAAGCTTAATACTGAGCCATTTCTAATTTAGCCACTTGTTTCTAATTGTAGTAAGATAGTTTTTAGTATTTGATAGTTCAGCTTGATAATGTGAGTATACAGAAGTATCAATTTCAAATCATAAATACACAGCTAGCATTACCTTGCTTGAAGAAATTATCTGTCCACTGGTTTTTTTTTAGAGCGCTTTGTCCTTTTCCCTAAAATGTTATGTTTTTGCAATAAGATGAGGACATTTCTGCTTATAGTCATGTTACCCATTATTGACACTAGCTTCGTCTTAGCAGTACTCTGTTCACTTTCCACTATTGGTGGCAACTTGATGTAACTAAGCATGAAAAAAGTATATAGGCTATTAGTTAAGAGATATGCAAAAGCCCCACCAGTGACGTGATGCCCCCCCCCAACCTCATCACAAGCTCCAGAGGCCTGATCTGAAAATGATTTTTTTCCTCATTCAAGGCCATGAGAAAAAAATATGGCAGACCATAAACGATTGGAAAACCCTACTTTAGGAATTAGCTTGATTTCTGTTTAGATGGGTTATTGGAGAGTCACATGATAGGAAACATAAATTAATTTCCATCCACTACCAGGAGTTTTACCAACTTCATGTAATGTTGGGTATTTGTAGTAAAGATACAGACCATGACAGATTGCCCATGATTAGCCCTAGTAGTTTGTAAAAATCAAGAAATGATCAATAAATAACATCAGCTTTTGATGTAAGAATGTTTTACAATATGGTAAAATTACAACCTACAACCATTGCCAGACAATTTCTCAGGTCAAAGACTCTTCTGCTGAAATAAGAATAGGTCAAAAGCATGCTGGCCTGTGTATGGTCAATGTTTGAAATTGTAACCTATATTCCATTTGTTAGCTTGCAAAAAATGTGGAATGAGCTGGAATTGCTGCACCGATTCATTTTGAGAGACCAATGGCCAATTGAGAAACTCCCATTTCCACGTATAATTGTGATGTGGATTGGCTGACCAATTGTCTAACTTCAGTGACATTGTTGGTCAACTGATCCAGCAGCCCAATCGTGTAACTTGTTCACTCAGTCACTCCAAAATGATCACTGACAGACAAGCATTTGCATGGCTGACCCTGCTGGCTGGGTTCTGAAATAAATGGTAAATTGACTTATTCTTATATAGCATATAATAAGGACCCCTTTGTATGAGTAGGCCACTTGGCATTTAACTATTTCAGGCAACCTCTTTTGCTCACATCCACCTACAGGATTATCCATGAAATCAAATAGGACTCTTGAAGTGAGACTTCCTGGATGTCTAGCCTGGCCCAATTATAATTAGGAGATTGCAAATAAAATCAACTGTTTTTTTTACAAAAGAACAGAGAAATGGAACATATGACCTTGAACTTAATTACAATGTAGCACATGCGCCCCTTAACCTAAGCAGTGATCTGGCTTATCTGTCAGTTTTAGCCGCTCCCCTTCTTAAGCTTAAACAAAGTCAGTTTACAGAGTGATGGTCAATGAACTGGCATTGAGAGTACTGGTGCTACAGTAGTGAGGCAACATGAGATTAGCATAGTTGTACAAGCAGACTTTGGATGAAGGAGGTGGCAGGCTTCTTCTGCAGTCATCTGGTTTATAAGTGAAATACTAAAACGATTAAGTTTTTATAAAACACAAAGAAGCCGGAAATATTTCAAATTTAGGTGTGCCATTAAATGTCAGGACTAAGCTAACAGGCAACCTTACCTTAGAGTCAATGAGAGAGAGAGACAGAGAGAGAGAGAGAGTGGAGGAGACACAGAGGGACACTGGTAGGAAATTCTATAGCTTTAGTATTCACCCAAGCAGAAAACAAATTCCCAAACCAATGATGAAAACTCAAGTACCATGACAAAGCTACTGAAGAATGAGGATGCGCAGGCTCAGGCACCATATTTATATAAAAGGCATTCTTATTATTATGGGCTCAGGAATAACATATACAATGTATAATGTAAAGGTTGAGTGACTCAGATTCAGTTACACAAAATAACTCAAGTACCATTTCACATGGGCTAAACCACGATCAAAAGGGTATCTTTAAACCTACCACCATATATTTATTCCCACTCCCACACAAGGGAATGATCCAGCTTAACACGTGGAACATGAAAATAAATCAGGAAATAAAAGTCATAATAGTCTCCTATTGAAATATTCAGCTGTGGGGGAATAAAAACAGTCACTTACCAAAAATACAGGTATCATCTTGATAAAATGATAAGATTATTTTGCTATAGTTTATATACAGTACATTAAATTTTGTCCTGTTAAAGCCACATTGAGTAACCTCAACTGTACATCCAGTGTATGAAAGCACCCGAACCTACATCGAGTTTTGAATGTGAGCAAACCAGCAATTTTCATCTGAAAACACCTGTTTTTCAGTTGCAGTTTTGATTTTGGAAAGGGACACACCTCGGGTTTGTCCCCGAGATTACATTTGATCGATGAGCAGTTAACATTTCACTAACGATGAGGATGCCAAGTAATAGCCGAGTTTAACGAACAAAGAAATAAGTTTTCCACGCTTTTAGTGCTATATAAATATTGACGTTTGCTTCAACTTTACCACAACCTCTATGTACATTATTATAAGTTTTGATACCTCCTTACGAGCTAGATATTTATCTGTAGTGGTGACCTGGATACTGTTACCAGTATCACGTTTCATTTCAGCTAACAATAATTGATCATTTCTTGATTTGACAAACCACCAGGCCAAGTCTTGGGCTATCTACCACCGTCTGTATCGACTGCGTAATACTCAATTTTATTTGCCGTTGGTAATAAAAAAGTGGTTGCAGATTATGTTTAATACACATATGGAACAACCAAATTACACCCCAAAAGTATACACTTGTGTAAAGCCCTTTAGCTAACGGTAACACTGACTTGATAGCCAGCTGTACATTAGACCAACAGCGAATTAGTGTTTACCTCACAGAAGTGCGGTTTTGTCTGGTATCGGTCATCAATGTCAATGCATTATCCCATAGATAATTAACAAACGTTAGATAGAATTGATCTTTGTCCTAGCCAATATTTATAGCTAAGGTCTGTAACCAGTGAAAGATCATCATCAAGATACTATTAGCTACTCACTCAGTGGATACAGCAGAAGTCTTGACTGACTCGCCGATACTTGAGGATGAAATCGATGCAACTTTCCAAGATATGTTAACGTCAATTGACGCTTGGTGTAATCAGCGACTTTCAGCACCACCCGAGATGGATAGCTTGCTAACCACCTACCTAAACACCAGAAAAGGCAAAATGTGACATATTAGCGTAAGCTAGCTAATGCTACCTAGCTAATAGTTGACGTTAGCAAGATAAAGATGTGCTTTTCTTCGTCTGAGAACGGCGGGGTGCTTGCAATAGCTGGTTCTCGAAAAGACCGACGTGCAACCGGCTAGCTGAGTCAACACATGGAAACTGCGATGCTCTTATATTAATTGCCAGATTTATCGAGAAACTTCATCCAACCCTGCTTCGCGTATAAAAGGCTGAAATGTCGCCATTACTTACAAGTACTCCATACGCATGCGCATTAGATCGAAAGAACTGGTCCAAGACAGCGACGGGTAATATCTCCGACTTTTAGGCCGCCGTTTTGAGATAAGTGCCTCATTTGTCCAATATTATGAGGCCTTTTTTCATAAACATTTAGGACCGGAGGTGGAACGTAACGACGTGGCTTAGATTCGTTCGTCCCTCAAGTTAGTCGTCACAGCAAAATATGCAAATCGTGGTGTGCAGTAGAAATTGTAAATAATACTTCATGAGTTACGTAATCCCGATTCGCAATACGCACATCCGTGCACTGCAGAACTACAAACTGAGCTGCAGGCGTGCTTAGACGACGACAGCACAAATTGTCAATATTTTCCAGCATGTTCCAATTATAACCTCGGAGATTTCAACGTGATGATTCTGGATGAAAGGTCAATAGTGGCAAATTGTATGCATTTGAAAGCAATACGATTTACACATACGATAGAGAGTAAAGACGAGCCATCGAAAGAGTGTATTTATGCATGATCAATAACCCAGGTAAGGAAATCGCACAAGAGTGTCTCGTTCAATAAACGCTGTGGTTCAATATCCACATGAACTGATTCAACTTTTTATAACTAACCAATACTATTGTCAGTTAGTGGGATTCAACAAGTACACATCACAATATATTTTATTATAACATAATTAGAGTGATGTGATTTAGAAACCTTTTTCTGCCTCTGTTCTGCTTTCCACTTTGCTGCTATAACAGTTAAAATGTCCCCTCATGGGACGAATAAAGTAATGTCTTATCTGATATTTTATACTGATTTAACTTTCTAAAGAATTTATATTGCTCATATGAAGTCAAAGGAGGAACACGAATAATGCACTTATTTGCATTTTGTTATTTACACAGAGCAATGGGAATATTAGGTTATATTGATCAATTTGAAAGCATCTGTTCAAAAAGCTTTGTGTGTATAGGGGACTTTGTCCAAAATAATTTATATTTTTGTAAGAATTTACTAAATTCAAAGTTTCATCCATCAGACAAATAAGATAAAAGTAATTGCTGTGCTCTTGTTTGTTTCAACTCTTTTGGTCCTAATTCTTTTTGAATGTTATTTGATGATCATTTCATTTGAAGTAGTCTGTGGGTTATGCAGGGAAAAGTATAATCGCCCCTGGTCTCGCCATAATGGAGAGTTCAATAGATTCATGCATTGTTGTGCAGAAGTGTCAGATACTCTCCACAACAGACACAATTCTGAACATGAATCATATCATTTAAACAAGATGTCCCTAACTGTATTTGATATTTAAATCGAGGTGACCAACATGTCAAGTTTATGTGGCAAACCCACTCTTTATCATACTGAATGTGGACATCTGGACAATTCAAATCATGTACAGATTTTAAAAAATGATCTGAGTTGTTCCAAAAGTTGCTCCAATTGATGGAAAACACAAACTCAGATGAACCTGTACATTCAACAAAACAATTAGCGAGGACAAATGTAAAACTTCACTGTATTATCAGAGGAGTTAATCTATGGATTAGCTGTAGTGATGCAATGAAGACGGGGAAATCATTAAATAAATCTTCAAAAATAGCATGTTGAGCAGATATAGGATGGATTAATTAAGGGGTGGAATGGAATAATATGACCTGGTACAGGATGTGTCAGGTACCCTTTTTGACTTGTGCTATTTTGTTTAATTTTTCTTTCCATACATTGGTCTTTCTTTTTTCTTTTGTTTTGTTTTTGTATGATTTGATTGATAATTTATATAAAAAGGGGTAGGGCCAGTGTAGTTATTTACTTCATACTACACCTTTTTCGAACATAGACTGGCTAACATTTCTGGTTTTACAGAGCGTACAAAATATGCTCACTTGTTATTTTCATTTTTTATATTCCTGTCTGTATTTTTTGTTTGCTGTTTTAACCTTTTCAAAATAAAATCTATCAAGTTGTTGAAAGGATATTGCTGGGAACTGATTCTGTGTTTAAATCTCTCTTATACATTTGAACTCAAATCTAAAGTAAAACCACTTGGCTTTTATAGCTAAAGTCCAAACAAAGGAACCGTAAGATGAGTTCTTGACTCTTTAAGTAATCGTTGACTCCACCTGGCGGGCTCATGTGGGAATTATCCCCTGGGGGAAAAAGCAGAAGTAAATAATAGAACACAAAAAGGTGAATCGGTTCAACTGAATAAAATGTTATTCAGAAACGTTTCCTCACTCATACAGATGATATCTTCAGTCTGAGCTGATTGTTGCATCCCCACCCTTATAAACAATACAGTTCATGACAAACAATAAAAGTTGGTTTCATATGCAAGTTGGCCATTGACTACACATTCAGTGGTAATGAGTACTATTCATAAAGGATTGGGGAATAGATGCAATCACAGCATTGTAAGGTGATGGCAGATGTACTCTTAGCAACCTAAGCATGTAGCTGGTGTGACAGAGGACAGGAAGGGATGGAGATGGCTAATCCGCTGTGATGACCGTTAATGGGAACAGCAACTACTCGTGGTAGAGTCTCCGTTGGATTGCATACGTCATTTTCCATCTGGATGTTTTCTAATGAGATGTAATGATGATTGATGCCTCGCATTTACCCGAGCATGGAAGATTAAGGCCAAATCCCCTTTCTTTCTTGACGCCTCACAGCGGGATCAAACCCACGGCATTTTATTTTGGACATAGAAATGTATCACTGGTAAAGCCATGAAAGAGTTTTTTCAGCGTTTCCCCTTTTCCAGATTTGATAATACATTTTCCCACGATATCCGGTTTACTATAAACGCAACTTTGACCCCTGTCGATACGGGAAATAACGTACAACCACGATGTGGGGAGGATGACGACGATGATGATTTTTCAAACATTTTCTCAGAAACCACGTGAATGCTAACGCTTGCCACACCGTTGTACGTCAACTTAATTAATCATTAGTTAACTTTAACGCTAAAATTTCCCCAGTTTAATTAAAATTTCTGTGACTATGATGCTAGGGTTCTTTATGACGAAAAACGGAGAGCAGAAATAACACACCTGAACGGTACACGTTTACAAGTGGTGCTATTTCTGTGGGGTTTTGATGAGAGAATGGGAATCGGTGGAGATCGCCAATCACGTGATTTTCGAGAGATTGTCTACGGCGACTTGCTTTATCGGGGGGGGGTCCGGTGTGTTCAAAACCAGCCTGCACATATGGGACGCGCCGTGCAGAAATGATCGGCAACTTGATTTGCAAAACAAGAAATATGTTGGTTGAGAGGCTGTCAAGACCCCTGTCAGTTCAGCTACACTATCGCTGAAGATCTAACGTACAAAGTAAGATCCTCAAAGTTATTCAAACTGGCTCACTCCCAGTTGCAACTCTTCAAATCGAGTTGCAACTAGCACCCATTAGCTAGCAAGATTATAATCGGTAGATAATTTATGATCTCTAACAGTGAACCCGTTTAACCGTATTTGGGAGCTTCTGTTATTTTCCTTTTATGTTTTTCTTTTGCTAGCGTTAAGTGGATTTTGATTTGATTTTAGCATTGCCCAGCTCACATCTACATGCTTGTTTTGAGGTGTAATTTTGGCTGGGTTGTATCATGGTGGGTTTAGGTAAGAGGTAAACAAATCCGTAGCCTTCATTTGACTATTGATTCAATGCTCACCAAGTAAAGATACTTCGGTGTTTTGCTACATCTCCTGATTTTAAACGGTAAGGTTAGACCTCTGAGTATGTTTTGATCCGTTTCAGTTTTGTTTGTTAAAACTGGGATTATGTTGAATTTTTGATTGGTTCATTTCTTTCTTTGTTGTGGCTTGATTTTAGTTTGTGAATGGGATTCCGTGTTAAACTCTGTACATTATTTGGACTGATTTGGACTGATTGGACTGATTTGCTCAATCTGGTGCATCCAAGTTGACTTTTACACGAAAACTGGCATTGCCATTAAAAGCAGGCCCAAATTAGATGAGATATGTGGTACAGGATTTTTGCAACTAACAGTGTAGTTTAAGGTTAAGGCAGGTTTTGTTTACTGTCCAATACTGCACTTTGTTTTTCTGGATCGTTGGCAGCATGCAAGGTCTACTTACTTTAGCCCAAATCAATAAATGATAATGGTTATAATTTCCACTGAATGTATCTTCTTCTCCTATTACAGTTTAGTAGTATGCTGGACGTGGGGAAGTGGCCGGTATTTGCTCTCCTCCCTCCTGAGGAACTACGTCTTATCCGCCAGGCTTGTGTCTTTGGCAGTGCTGCAAATGAAGCCCTCTATGTCACTGTGAACGATGAGGTAAATTTGTGATTTAATTACAGAGGCTGTAATCCTTTCTCTGAGGTGGAGATAGCTTTTGAGAGTTGCAGACGGAAGTTGCACACTAGCTTTAACAGATTTTCATATAATAGGTATGACATGTAGTACTATGTTTTACAAATGTATGGGAATTTAAATGCAACATGCCTCTACTTTTGCAACAGATACAAGGTGGAGTTAAAGACATGGATAAGCAGATAGAATGAGTTATATTTAGCAATGTAGGCCTAATACCTTGGACAAGCCCTTATTTTATCCAGTAGGAAGCTGTAGTGTATGCTGTAGTGTTACTTGCTTCTAATTTGTTTCACTGTAGCTCAACCAATTTTGATAACTGAGTCATAAATGGCATTGAATATCAGTTTGATGAATAAGTATGATTTGAGTATGTGGCCTAGTCTTTATAGGTTTGATTATATGCATTGTGAAATATTAAATGAAGGTGTTCAACTGTTGGTCGTGTAACAAGTTAGGACACTAATCTTGTTTAATAATTTCTTTGAATGGCATTTCGCAATTGGTTCTGTCATATTTTCAAGCCCTCTTCCAAACCAAGAGTTGGAAATGTAAACTTGTGGTGGTGAACAGCTAGACGTTAGCCACATGGTATTAACAACATAATATACCTCTACCTCAAGTTTTAGCATATGCCACCTCCATCATGCCTTCCATTCTAAAATGATTATTTTTTAAATTCTACATTTGAGAGGTAGTTTTTTACATCCCACGATTAGAGCACATGTTGTAAGAAGACACAGACTTAGATGGAGCATGGGGGTTTAGGGCTGGATGCTCTCCCTGATACCTTGCAGTGGGTTTGAACCCGCAACATTTGGCTCATCAGTTCCCAAAACATAAGCTCCACCACTGAGCTACCACAGCCCCCATTCCACATTGTAACGCATTTAATGCTACTTTCTGAAAGAATGCTCAAACTGTAAGAATAATCATTACATTGCATTTTTTTATTTGTAATTACTATGCAGGTATTTGCTTTGGGTACCAACTGCAGTGGCTGTTTGGGCCTTGGAGACCTTCAAAGCACTATTGAACCTCGGAGGATTGATATCTTATGTGGAAAGAAGATTGTGTCCCTAAGCTATGGAACTGGACCGCATCTGGTTATTGCTACCACAGGTAAACATGAGGGAAACTGTGTTCATTGAAAAAAGAGCACAGAACATCGCTGGTACTGCGCTTTGCAAAAGCTCCCTTGCAATGTGTTGATTTGTTAATGTGTAACAAAGTTTATGAGAAGACTTGTTGATTTTATTTTTAGATCACTTCATCTTTCTTTTCCAGCCTTGGCAATTTTACTCATGTTTTTTCTCCGATTTTGTTGCGGACTCATTTATTTTTGGGGGTTAATAAGTAGTGTGATTGTTTCCTTTGCCAGTCTTTATTTCGTTATGAAATATTAACTTCAGAGTAAACATGAATGAAAGTCTACCCTCTGCCCCTTTAGATGGTGAGGTTTTTGCTTGGGGGCATAATGGCTACAGCCAACTGGGCAATGGGACCACAAATCATGGACTGACCCCAGCCCTGGTCTCCACCAACCTTCTTAGCAAGAGAGTGACAGAGGTGGCCTGTGGTTCCCACCATACTATTGCACTTACAACAGATGGAGAGGTAATTGCAATGATGTCATTTGTGTACCATTTTTCTGGTTAAAATGTAGTAAATGAATGCACCTATTGATGTTTTATATCCCTTTCCAGGTGTATGCATGGGGTTACAACAACTCGGGTCAAGTAGGTTCAGGTTCTACTGCCAATCAGCCCACGCCACGCCGTGTTAGCAGCTGTCTTCAAAACAAAGTGGTAGTCAACATAGCTTGTGGTCAACTGTGCTCCATGGCTGTGCTAGACAATGGCGAGGTAATATGTTTTTTTTTCCCGCTGGAGATACTATTTAACATGAATAAGTTAATCTTTGTCCACTGTCCATTACAAGCCACGACAAAAGTTGATCTTTGTCCTCAAGTTGGGATGCATTTTAGCTTTGCTCTTTGGCCTGCAATAAAAACCTTCTTTTATGTATTTTGGTTATTGAAAGTGTGTATATCTCTAAATGTTAGTTGTTTTAAAAAACACCTTTATTTTAGAGTTGATGTGTCATGGAGAAGGACATTTTATTACAGACTGACTACATACAAGCCAGTCAAATCTGTGGTTTTTTAGATCTTTGGCTGGGGTTACAATTGCAATGGGCAGCTAGGTTTGGGCAACAATGGAAACCAGCAGACTCCTTGCCGGATTGCTGCACTTCAGGGTGTCAACATTGTTCAGGTAATAATAGATTCACTTTTAAAACATTTTTTGAAAGCAGAAATTGGTTAATGTTCAGATGAGTAACTTTCTTCTTGCAATTTACAGGTTGCCTGTGGATATGCTCATACACTGGCACTCACAGATGAGGGATTTGTTTATGCGTGGGGGGCCAACTCATACGGACAGTTGGGAACAGGCAACAAGAGTAATCAAGCTCTTCCAACCTTAATTAACACAGACAAGGAGAGGTTAGTAATTCATCTCTGCCACTAACTCTAATTAGCAGTGACATTTCTATCAGTATAAAATGTGACTTAAGTCTCCGTCACAGGGTCCTGAGGTTGCGATCAGTGAAGGGTACAAAGTCTCACAGACAAGTGTGGTATTGCTGAGAAAATATCTGTTTTCACATGCTTTTATCCAAAAAAGACTAAATTTCTCTCATTTATTTAGGGGACTATAGGCAGGGTTCCGAATTCCTCCATATACTTCCTCACACACCACTGGCATACTTATTTCAATTTACCTAATTGTTAAGTATGTTTGTTTCTGATATTTTGCGACTATATTGTTCATGATAATATGTTGAGTGTTAACTGTTGTCCATGGATGTATTATAATGCATAGTGTAACCTGCTGTACTGAAAACAAATCCCACTGGCCTTGACCATGTGGCTAAACAGTCTCTAAACTAATCTTTAAAATTCAATTTAATTTTTTTGCCCTCAACCTTTTTTTGTTTGGCTTTACTGTGTGCTTTGTGCTCTCAGTAACATACTTAATAGTTCTTTTGAACTTATAATAAAACTTCACGAGCTGTTATTATTATTGATTTTACTTCAGTATCATTTATACTGCTCATAGTTGTCATAGTCCTAGTCACCATTGTCTTTATATAGCCAGTTTTGTCAGTATGATCTGTTGACGAGGATTTGATTGAGACAGAACATTTCTATAATGAAGTTCTGCAAACATTTTTTTAAATTACTCCTTATTCCTTTCTGCAAGGATGGTGGAGGTGGCTGCATGTCATACCAGCCACACATCTGCAGCAAAGACCCAGAGTGGACAGGTTCTGATGTGGGGTCAGTGTCGAGGTCAAGCCGTAGCCTGTCCTCACCTTACCCATTTCAGCAGCACAGATGATGTTTTTGCCTGTTTTGCTACCCCAGCAGTCACATGGCACCTTCTTACAGTAGGTAAGAGTGTTTTGGGAATTTAGCACTTTCCTAATTTGAAATCAATACCCACATTTCAAGCATTATCCCTGATAATTTATAAGACATCGGTTTTTATGCTAAGTTCTTAGATACATATATATTTTTATTATCCCCTTGGGATAGCAAGGAGCAGTGTGCTGCCGCAGTGCAGCACCCTATACCAACTCCAGTTCTGTTTTTCTATTGTATTGATCAGCGGCACAAACAGGAGTATTAACCCCAATATGCATTTTTTAGATTGTGATGGGAAACCACAGCACCCAGTGGAAACCCATGCAGACACAGGGATAACATGCATTCTCCACACATAAAAGGAACTGGGAGGGCCCAAGGGTTTAAACAAATATATATATTTTTTAAGTAATTCCCTTATTTGTTCCGCATGGGGAAATTTGGATTTCTCTGCATTTTTACTCCTATTGTACAGGAGCAGTGAGCTGCCAACATATGTTTACTGTTTAATAGGGCTATTCCACTGAAAAGGATTTTGTGTATGATAACTGCAGTGTGGGTAGGTACACAGAAAATCAGGTGGGACTATCCAAGACCAATCATATTTAATAGGTTCTGAGATGTATATTAACCAAAATAGGCCATTACAATTCTACTTGCTTGAATGCACCACAGTTTAATCATACAAGCCTGTATTGTAGTAAATTAACTTAGTCTTGAGGATTATAGCAGGTAACAACAGGGCTTGGTGTTGAACATTGAAATCATGTATGTATCAATGCCCTTTCTTGTGGAGAAACTACCACTGGGTGTTTCAGTTGAGATTGATGGCTGAAGTTGAGCTGAATTCTCTTCCTCTGGCCCCTCATGACATCTTTTTGTGACAAACTGATTTTCCATGATTTTTATCATAGCCTACATTAAAATCAGTTTGCTAGCAGAAAATAGGCTTCTGTGCAATGTGCATGCTCTAAGGGAAAGCAAGCTGACATTTGTGAAATACACTGTCCCTCAAAAAATCTGAACTGTTGTCATATGGTAAACAAGAAACAAGAATAGTTTAATTTGTATTGGTCACATCAGGTTTTTTTCTAATTTTGATATTTTAATTATTCTTTCGTATTTGCAGCTAACTCATACAATTTTATGATTATTCTGGGTGTGCCAGTGAGACCTAAATTGACAGGCACATATGGGCACACCTGTGGCAAAAGGCGGGGACATGCACTGTATAGGTCGCCAATCTCACAGGGTAGAACAGGGAGGAACAGTGTCTTGCTCAGGACACCTCGACACACTTCTCTGTAGGTGCAGGGATTTAACCTGCAAACTTCCAATCGCCAGACGATCACTCTACCCACTGAGCCGTGCCACCCCATATGGTTACCCGATAAATGGATTTTATCATTACTTAATACAGATTTACGTGTAGATTGTATCTTGTTTCAGTAGGTGAGATATAATACACAGTATTTGAGATGCTTCACAGGAAAACTAGTGTAAGTGTGACAGTTCTATGAGATGGCTATTTTTAATATAGAATAATTTCATAACCTAGCATGATACCAAGATGGATTTGTTAATGTTTACAAATGGTCATTTCTAAACCCCCACCAGGTTTAAGCCATTGATTACAACACTGGTTAAAAATCTTCCTGATGTTTTGATAACCAAATTCTATTTATATTACTAACAAGGCTTTGTTTCTATATCCCAGATGGAGATGATTACCTGACAGTAGCCCAGTCTTTGAAAAAGGAGTTTGACAGCCCAGAGATTTCTGACCTGAAGTTCTTGGTTGATGGAAAATGCATCCATGTTCACAAAGCCTTGCTCAAAATCAGGTAGAAAGAAGTCTGAATGCAAAAAGTGCACAAGTCACATTGCAGTACTACTGTGACAGGAGTACTTTGCTTTTACTGCTATGCTAAGTCTCATTTCACGTCCTCCAACAATTAATTTACGTGGGTATCTGTGTATAATCACAGAATTGAATTTAATGTTTTATGTCATATAGAGCCCATATTTTAACCTAATTTGTCATGCAATGTTTCCTGTCTTCCGTCTCAAGGAAAAGAAAGCCACTTTATTATGTCATTGTATCTCTACAATGAAAATTGGCATGAGGAAGTGATGAAAGTCTTGACCTCTTTTTATAATTTCATGGAGGCATGCCACATTTGCATTCTGGTTCTGTGCTCTCCTTCACTTAGGGGGAAGGAGTAAGAATATATGCAGTCAATTTCAGTCCCATTTTTTGTTTTTGAGTGCTCAAATGAAAATGGTACCTTTAGATTTGGTTACAGTGAATAAGCAGATGTTTGTTAGAGCATAGCCTGAGAAGTGAAGGAATAGAGGTGATTCTTTGAAACGGCATAGATGGGTTGCATCAGTGTTAGCAGGGTGGAAGGACAGACAGTATAATTGATGTGAGTCTCAGCAAGTAAGCATTTGGTTATGATTTGTGTTTAGTAGACTTGGGTCACATGACCCCGGAGACCTGTTTTTAAAAAGAAAAAAAACACACTTGCTGTATTTCTATCATTTTCCGTGTAATGTCTGGTCACGAATTACAAATAGATATTTATTTAATTTGCTTCTCTAATGATAAAAAATATGATTGATTTACAAATATGCTTCAAGTTAATGGCTTATCTCTTAATGTAGTGGTATGATATCAGGCCCAATATATAGTCTGTTTAATTTGACTTGAACTGCACTCCCTTTCCAGGTGTGAGCATTTCCGTGCACTGCTGAATGAAACAGATGAAGAATCCATAGAAATCCATCAGTTCTCATATCTCGTGTACAGATCCTTTCTGGAGTATCTATATACAGATACCATCAACCTGCCACCAGAGGACGCTATTGGTAAGCTTAGCCGTGTTTAACATTAGCAAACAGTTGAGAGCACTTTGTGAGATAACATCATGGACTGACCCTTATTGTGTTGTTTGTTGGCTACTTAGGGTTGCTTGACCTCGCCACCTACTACCGAGAGATGAGGTTGAAGAGACTTTGCCAGGAGACAATCAAGAGAGGTATCTCTGAGGAGAACGCCATTACTTTGCTTTCTGCTGCTGTCAAGTATGAGGCACAGGTATGTTTATACCATTAGGCACACATTTAAACAAAATGCTCTTTTTGTCCATGATCATGATCTCATCATGGATTATTTCTTTTACAGTCTTGATGTCAGGCTGTTATTTGGGTTTTTGTGTGGACCGTTTTGAAGTCATGAATTTATTTGTAAGGCATTAAAATGTATGTTATCAGTCACCATCCTGGTAATAGCTTTTCTTGCTACCCCCTCTTCTTATGAGTCATCACATTGTCTTTTGTGCTCCTCAGCACTGACCAGCAGGCCCTTCTTTTGTTTTTAGGACCTGGAAGAGTTTTGCTTCAAGTTTTGCGTCAACCACCTCACAGCTGTAACACAGACCCAGGCCTTTGCAGACATGGACCATGACCTACTCAAGAACTTCATAAGCAAAGCCAGTCGCTATGGGGCTTTTAAAAATTGACCACAGCATGCCTGATGCAGGCATGGGAAACATTAAAAAAAACTTTGAAAGGCAACTTTGAAAGACATCCTTGGACCAAAATAAAGATGATAGATATTTCAAAGCCTTGTCAGGGATCTGAACACAAAGAAACAGAAGGTTTAAGGTTTCATCTTACAGGGTTTTCAGACCAAACATAGTGTGTTCTGCGCTTGTCACAGATGCTGCTCATTGTCAAAAGAGCAAGCAGAAGACCAAAGGTTTTCAAAAACCGAAACAACTAATAATCAGTTTACCCTTTTGGTTTACAACATCAATCACTACGTGGCAAGTTTTTTAAATGGAGAGTCAGCATCACCCCCTTGTTTTAATGAAACAATTTGAAGATTACGCAAGAGGCAAATAAAATGGAAATTGCTCTTGGCAAATCTGCATCTTTCAGAAAAGCTGCTATAATCTCTTGATTAGAGATATACTTCAAGGTAACTGCTTTTTGTCATAAAGTCTGGGAAATTCAGAGATCACTCACTAAAATCAAATGTTCCTCTCAATGAATCTCTGTAATTTCATTGGATGCACAGTATCACATTTTAACACTCGGCAGAAATAGCCTGACTCGGTTGATGTTTTGGGGCAAGCCCGTCGAGCCAGGCATCGCAAGAGCACCTGCACCTTCCTTAGCATTGCACCAACTTCTTTATGGATGGTGCATCCTGGAGCTGTGGATTTGACAACTTTGGGTTGTAGCTTAATAGTTTGGTGGGAAAGCCCCCTGCTTTGAGTCTAACCCAAACACCATGGTCTCTTAAAACACATATTGGGTCACATCACTAGACTCAAGCACAGAGACCTAACAGGGAGGAAATGCACACCGCAGTCCTCTTCTTCCTATTCTTGTCCTCACCATAAATGACGAAGCTTTTGGCTTTTGTGTGTGTCCTATATAATTGTTTCCCAGGAGGGTCTTGATCAGGCTTGAGTAGTCCCGAGAGTCTGGGCCATGGGGCTTGTGTCACAATTAGAGACAGGATGGCTATCAGACACAGGATGCCTAAAAATACTTTCAAATCAAAATAACCATTTGTAAATGAAGGGATTAGCCGTCTGTATCAGACAATCCTAAATAAGATCATGTGATTAAAAGAGGGTTACAAACTATGGTAGTACAGCATGACCAGGAACAAGGAGTAGTTTTCAAGGACATGTTATAGTCGGGAACATTGTACTGCTTTTTATCAACGCCTTTACTCTCAAAGTTTGTGGATTGAGAAAATAACATTTTGGTAATGGAACAACACGCTTTTCAATTTCTTAAGCAATATTAAGCACTAATTTTTAACATAATATTTTTCAATTGAGCAGTTCATGCTTTCTCTAACCAGTGAAATGTGTTGTTTTTGTTGTACAGAAGTCCATATTTCTTTGCCAGTTTGATTCGTTGTGTACTTCATGCATTTGCCATGCAATGTTAAGGTTACTATGAATTTTGCATTCAATTGGGTTCATTTTTTTGATTGGCTTTTGGTTTGATTTTGTTTTTCATAGACCAATTTTGAGGATGATAGTCCGAAATTCCTCCATAGGGGTAATTTAGACCTGCATTTCTATTCAACCCTCCATGTGCAGCTGGAAACTGTTTTACATTGTAGAGAAAAATGCAGTGAATTTTGCAAATTTGTATAACTTCAAATTCTGTGTTTACATTTTTTTAATGAGCGCTTGTGCAGCATACACCCAATTCTTCTACCAACTGGGTTTTGCTTTAGTGAGCTGGTAGTACTGCTAGCCCAGTGCTATTGCAAATTAGGTGCATTAAATATTCCCTATGTGTCATACCACCAAACCTTTAACCTTGAGAAGAAATAATTTCACATTAAATATGAATATCCCACAAAAGCCACTCGGTAGTTGTATTATTTGGGACATTTTGATAAAGTAAAAGTCACCTGTGTGTTTTGCTCTCATCTTCCATAGAAGGCACGTTAGTGGCTTGCTGTTGCTTGTGTCATAGATTGTTAAGCCTTTACCGGAATCGGTAAAGGCTTGTACTGCAATTGTACACTCCAGGAAGATGTTCATATTTCATTCTGTTTCTGGGTGACATACTGGTACAGACACATTGTCCCTTCTTAAAAGCAACAAAACAAGCACAACAGTGAATCAGTAATCGCTTAAAGCCACTAGAGGCAGCATCGTACACAAAAAGGCCAACATGCTTACAGTTCTGAGAAACTTTGTGCATATTTGAATACCCCCCCATTCATTAAGAAGAGGGTGAAAAAGGGAAAGAAGAGCCACTTTATTTGGTCATTGTATTCCTACAATGATATTTGTTCTCTGTGTTTGACCTATCCTATAGATGCAGTGGGGAGCTGCAGCATACAGGAGCAGTTCAGTGTCTTGCTCAAGGCTATCTCAACATGCTTTTTGATTATTAGATGACCTCATGAGCCATGCCAGCCTTGGTAAATTATGGATTTTTTTATGCTCTGCTGCATTCTTTTCACACTTTTAAATATATTGACACTGTAGAGCTTCCCTAGATATTAGTAGTATTCTGGTTCCAAGTAGTTCTACTGAAATAAAATGGAAATTATCTTGTTTGAGGGCACTTTGACAGCTCTTGTTTCCCATTCACTCTCCTTAACCCCATTGTCTCAGCACAAGGCCACCACTCTTAACCCCATCAATCCTAGATCCTACCTCATAATATAACTGTGCAAACATGTATTTTCTAAAATGTGCTCATTTTGCAATAAATAAATAAATGATTCCATTATCAGTCCCGCAAGGGGAAATTTGGATTTCTCTGCATTTTTGACCCAACCTGTTATATAGGAGCAGTGGGCTGCCAACATCTGGCGCTCGGGGAGCAGTTAGGGGTTCAGTATCTTGCTAAAGGACACCTTGACATGCTGTATGCAGGACCGGGGATTCAAACCTGCATCCTTCCGATTGCCAGACGACCGCTCTACCCACTGAGCTCAGTGGGTAGAGGACCCATAGGGCCCAATGGGACCCATTTCTACTGAAAGAAGTGGTTAGGGGCATGCTCAAACTCATCTGAATTTTTTATCTGTCACTGAGTCAGTGAGTCACTTAAGTTCTTGTAAAGGGGAAGTTGCTTAAAAATAAGCACATTGTGATTTCGTTCATTAGAAAATCAAAAATATCACTGATATCCGTTTGCCTTTGACAAGAAAGGGGCAAATGCAGGAGGACAGATTCTGATTTCACCTTCTTAGATTTATCTTTTAAGCCAAATAGGAACCTGAGTAATTACAACTACACATGCAGAGCAATTAAAAGAGTACCTGAAAGATTAATTATACAAGCTGAGGATACATAGCTGTTAAAAAACAGCCGCCCTAAAATGAGGGAGTGGCATGTAGACGCCACTAGCCAAGAGTGTGTGCTAGCTCACCGTCATGTAGCCTCTTCCCTATAAGTAAGCACATCTGTATTCTGCTTGTATATGGTCAATCCTCATTCATATATCTGAAGATTGCTGTGTTGTCATTCTATGTTAAGCAGACCGAGCTATGAAACTGCAGTCAGACTCCATGTGAGCAAACCAACATGACCAATAAACCTGGTTCTGATTCTGAAAAGTAGCTGAACACATGGGGGATTCTTATCCCATTAACTTTCTGGATTTTCCTGAGAAAACGGGCTCCTAACTCATCCTAATAGTTACAGTTTCCACAAACATGAAGAAGAACACAGTATATTTAGCATCATGAACGACCTCGGCCTTTTTCAAAATAAGGTTTGCATTCAAAAGCACAATGTGTCACAGTGGGTGGCATGGTGGTGCAGTGTTTAACAATGTTGCCTCACAGCAAGAAGGTCCTGAGTTCAAATCTTGTGCCAGGTCCCTTCTGTGTGGAGTTTGCTTGTTCTCCCCGTGTCTGCGTGGGTTTCCTCCGGATGCTCCGGTTTCCTCCTACGATCCAAAAGACATGCATGTTAGGGTTAATGCTCCTGTCTGTGTCCCTGAGCAAGGATAAAGGAAAAAGCACTGGAGATGGTCCCAGGGCGCTGCAGCTGCTCACTGCTCCTATACAATAAGATGGATTAAATGCAGATTTTTTTTTTAAAGTTCAATTATAATGACAAATTAATAAAGCTTCTTTGTTGTGGGTGAATTGGTTTTAGCATGAGAGAGCTAGCTTTCTTTTTTTAATGTTCTCTATTCTAGCTGTTTTACTCTGGCTTTATGTGAAACCAACATGTCTTTACGCTGTGATTAAGCTGACAAGTGCTTTGGAGCCCCAGATAGCAGTCCCCACCAAACCCAAGACCAGTTCACCACAATGGTGGTTGTTTTTTTCCCTTTTGTATTTTTGAAGTGAGCACATAAACCGCAGTTCACTTTTACATCACTTGAAACCTCAGCAGGAATGAGAAAAAGCCAAGCTTTGTTGGTTTGCTGCTGCACTTTTTAGAATGTGTGATAAATAGCGTGACAGGCATGCATGGCAATCAAGATGTGCTGTAAAACAAGTGGAAAAAATGTGACCGGAGGTAAAATGAAACGTTCTGAGTATCTTGCCAAGGGCTGAGAGATACGGATAGGGCCAGATAACATATCGCCAGTGATTATTTCCCATGTGAGATTGTCTAGCTCACTTTAGTCTAGTGCTTTATTGAGGAAAGACTTAAGTACCAGTCATTCTGCATGTGTTGGCAATACTACAAAACCGGAGGACGCTGTTTATATTTATATATGAAGATTGACATCCAAATGTGGCTCATTGTACTGTCACATGTAACACTAACTTTCCACACAGATGCAATTTTATTTTTATTTTTTATCCCTTTTTCTTCACCTAAATTCCCTGAGTGACCTACGGCTGGGTCAGTCTCTTTGATACCCTCTAGAACATCAACAGGAAGGAGGAAGTGGTAGCATGTGTCTCCTCCAAGTCACATGACCACTAGCCCTCACTAGTCCACACATCATGGTCTGGTGGGGAAAGCACAGTGCTTGGCCGTCAGAGGAGAATGAAGCAGAGTACTTTCCCTTCACTTAACCAAGAGGCCTGGACCACCCAGAGGGGGACACTAGTGAACCCAGAATACTTTATCCAACCTAACCCTTATACCCATGTGAGGCTTAGCCAATTATGACCCACTAACTATGGACCTCTGGCTGTGGTTGGAAACGGTACAGCCGGGATTCGAAGACTCAACCATACTTTCAGCCTATACTTGAGCCTTAGCGTTCTTTTGTGAGGGTCGGCTCAGCCTCATTGACTGCCTCTCAAACCACGCGTTGGACAAAAAACCCCAAATGACACAACTTGCACGACTAGCCCTCGAGGTGCTGCTCTTCATGTCTGGCGTATCCAGTGTCATCTGCTGTTGACGTGCTCCTAGAAAAGTGAAATGGGTCCATGTCTGCACCTGGCAAGCTCAAGGTGTAGGTCTCAACACGCCAACATGGCAGCCAAACCAAACCTAATGCAGGGAGGCAGGCGGACACAGGGGCGACAGGAAGCACAGCAGCTCGTCTGCTAACTGGAGGGTTGTGGGTTGGATGCTCAGCCCCTCTCTTGCAGAAAGGCCAAGGTGCCCTTGAGGGAGACACTGCACCTCCCTACTGCTCCCAACGAGCTGCTTGGCGTGTGTGTGGTGTGTGTTGGGTGCACTCTGAGTGGCGGTTGGGGCTAGAAAAGCGCTGTATAAACGCAATCCGCTTCCCATTACCGTTCAGATAAGGTGGCAATTTAACCCGGCCTGCTCCGCCGTTAGCGAGGGGGTCAGGGTTCTGCTGTTGCTCTGCTGAAACCGCCCCCTCATCCTCTGTGAGTGAGGATGAGAGCGTTCAGAGCTCGGCGCTGGGAGCGGGAGATATGAGTTGTGCTGTAACAGAGTTGTCTGCTCTGGTGGAGCCTCTGGTTATAAACTGATGAACAAAGGAGCTGAGTCTCACACAGGCAAGACCTTGCTGTCGCTGCTGAGCTGGTTCTCCAGCACCAAACCATTCCAAAGGTCAGCTTATGTAAGGTTTATTACAGCTGGGTGAGACATCTTTTTCACATTCTGACATTGGCTTCAGGCAGTGTCTTTGTTTGCCTGTGTGTGTGTTTACTTGTGTGCTGCAGGGAGATCAGGTTCATGTGGGTAAACTGGGGAGGGAGCGGTGGGGATGGGGAAAGTGGGCTGACTGGTCTAACATCCCTAACAGAGGGTTTATTTTCTCTGTCTTCAGCGCACGTAGCTTGTCACATTTCACAGCTCACCCTGCCATGTGCCGACACCCTCGTCCCTGACGGCTAGGCCGCAGAGTCACACCAAAGATGGACACGGACTTAGATGGAGCATGGGGGATTAAGGCCAGAGGCCCTTGCTGACGCCCTGTCGTGGGTTCAAACCCACAACATCTGGCTCATCAGTCCCCAAAGCACGCACTCTACCACTGAGCTACTGTGTGAACAGGCCATGTATTGACATTTCCTTCCCATAATCCAACAGGGCCCGAGAAATGTCAATCAACATGCATTCTGAAAGGGTTGGTTCCCTTCATAGTGAGCCCAACTCCCCCCACGTACCAGTCCTGAAGCCACGGTGTGAATACTTTTATCACCAAGCTCCCTGTCATGACCGTGTCATGTGGGAAGGCGCTCCGTCTATGTAGGCCTCTTATCAAACCCTGAGGCTTTTAAGTGGGCCCAGTGTGGCAATATATTGTTTCAATATCAGTGTGGCGACAAATGTCCTGCTGTCCAGCCCACCACCTTATCACGCTCCCAACAATCTCTCTCTTTCCTTCTGTTTACATGTGCATATAGCTTTCAGATAGTAAGCCAACATGGCAGTGGGAACGCTCTCCTCAGCAGACCTCAAACCCACACGTGAGGAGTGATTTCCGGCTTTGGCGACCGAGCCTTTGGTCGCAGAAGACGTGTTAATCTGTCACCGTATGTACATGCAATGGAACCAGAGCAGCCACATGAAGCCCACACAGACACGGGGAGAACATGCTAACTCCACACAGAGAGGGTCTGGGACGGGGGTCGAACTCGTGAACTCCTTGGTGTGAGGCACAAGTGCTGACCACGGCACCACCGTGCCGCTTTGACCCTGGACACGTTCCCAAGTCCAGATAGTGGCACAGTTAAGGGAACAGCGTCCAGCTCAAACACACTTCTGTGTAGAGGCTGGGATCAAACCTGCAACCTGCCAGTCACCAGACGACCGCTGTGCCCACTGAGCCCCCCCAGCCCTCGGTGACATGTCTCTACTATGAAGTCCCCAGACTCTCCATTCTCTCCTTTCAAAGAGCCACTGCCTCGAGTGTGCGTCTGACTGTTGTGTTTTCTGAGTTGACCTTGGCAGGCCGGTACGTGGTGGGTCCTTTGAATAAGCAAGGTAAAATTGCCCAGGGTGCCCGTCAGCATTGCGTCTAACGTGATTTATCATAGAGATGACAGTATGTGGAACCTGCCCTTGTCAGGGGACGAAGCAGGGTGTCTCGGTGTTGAAATCCATTTTTCTGCTTTTGGGATTTGCCAATTGCACCAGATGACCCTCTTTTCTCTGTTCCAGCGAGAGCCAACACATGTGAGGCCGGTCATCCGACCCCTATCAGTCCCATTGTCCAATGAGCTGTAATGTCTTTTCTGATCAAGAATGATACCATTTAACAAACCGTGTGTTTGTGTGGATGGCTGTTGTTGTGTGTGTGATGTACGATGTGCAAACATCCTTTCCACATGGCCTTGGGCTGTTTTCAGATAAAATCAAGTCCCCCCCCCTACCCAACAAGCACACAGGTTTATCAATAGCACCCTTATGTGCTCACACTGCAAACAAAGTGACTCCTGCTTTCAGACTGTCTTCTAGAACAAGTTGTGAAGCACCACCTCAGCCAGTAAACAGATCGAACCGTAAGCATTCTGAAGAGAAGCGCCAGTCCTATAAGATCTGTGGGAATGAGTGATGGCCACCAGAACTCTCAGACCAGACAGGGTATGGTAGAAAGACAGAATGCCTTTGTCTCATTTCCCAGCACGAAGAGACGTCAGCAGAAAAAGCTGCAAGGGGAACCAAAAGGCCTGTGATAAATAGTATTTGCATGCGATATTGGTTGATGTTTTAATGAAATGCGGTGGTGCATGGGTGGAGCGTGCCACAAAGTACAGTGCAACAAGGTGGCGAAAAGTTTCAGATGACATTATTGACGTTATTAAGTAATGCAGATTATCTTATTTCTCTGTCTGGAAAATATCCCTCACTCTAGCTTCGATTGTCCTGGCCCGCCAGATCTGATTTCACAAGAACTCCAATTAAACGTCTGCTCTGACCCAGGTGTGGGTGATGCTGTGGGGGAACTGTCGTCACGTTGGCGGATGACAAATCTGTGTTACTGCGGCCACCTTGCAACACCAGATCGATGACTGCATGTATGCAAACACGGATCATAAGGATTGTTTCTTGGAACATGGTCAGGGAAATAGCCAGTGATTAGGTTTCAAAGCCCGATGGCACACACACGCGTCTCAGCGGCTGATCGACCCTGGCTCCAGAGGGAATGGCAAACAGGACCCAAGGCCATGCATTGTAAACTGAGTTAACCCTCCATGTCAACCCCCCAAAACAGCCACGAACACACTTCACCTTTAGCCAATCAGTTACTAATGGCGTCTGCCCTCCTGTAACCGGTTTCGAGCATGGTTTCCTCCTATTTAAAAGTACCACCTGTGTACCTTTTTATATCAAACTGAGACATGAGCGAGTGATCCGACCCCTCTTTACGGTTTACCAAGCTTCAGCTGATGGATGGATGAATGGATGGATGAGCTCAGGTGGCAGGGCGGTCATCTAATAATATGAAGATTGGTGATTTAATCCCTGGTTCTGTCAGAAAGCATATTGCCGTGTCCTTGAGCAGGACACGGAACCCTCTAACTGGTTGGGACAACAGATGAAAATGAGCCTGGTGGCTAAATCTGGCGTATTTCTCACTGACTCTAAATGATCATTAATATGCAGCGTCCCTCTAAAAGCAGATCTTTTATTTTATTCATAGACAGACAGGCAGATAGATACATAAATAAATAGATGGATAGAACTAATGGGATAACTTGATAGATGGCCGGATGTATAAATAGAGAAGAGTGGTGTAATTATTTTAGTCTATTTACCATTTGATAGATAGATAGATACTAATAATGCCAAGTGGGAAAACACAGACAGTAATAGAATAGCTAGAGAATATAAAGAACATCAGACTACATCCGTGAACAACGTGTTTTTAAAAATCATAATTAGTAGATGCAGTAGTTAAAGGTATTTAGTGAATACATGAAAGGGTGTAGGGACGATGGGCTAGTGTGTAAATAAGATCACATCACCTCAATAGAAAGTGACGTCCATTAGAACACACCATGCAACTCATTTTTATTCGGGTTCTCAATTGTTCTATTATTTGCATTTGTTGTTGACTTTGCTGCCATTCTATCTGCAGTGGAGCAGGTGTGCTCAGCCAGCGACCTGCTCAGTAGTCAACACTGTCCATATGGCTGACGACAGGCTAAAACCACAACTTTCCATCACGGTTATCTTGATTTGAGACTCCACAGTAGGGCTGTAGGACACCGTAGACACCGCCTAACTTCATCAGTTACTCTCAAACAGCAGTCCTGAACAGAGATGAGAGATAGTGGTCGTTTTTGAAAAAAATAAAAATCTTACCTGTTGCGCTAAGCCGAGGTGTGGCACTTCGCCCCAGGTATCAACAGATCGCTGATAACTTCGGTTGTCATTTAAAATTCACGTTTAATCCGTCAAGTGAAGCACGAAAATAGAGATGCAGATGAATCTAGACTCCCGCAATAAAGAGGGGAAAACGTCATCTTGTCGCTAATAGGTAAAGACTTAGCCCTCCTTCCTTCCTTCCTCTCTCCTCTCCTCTCCTCCTCTGGACGGCGTGTGTGCGTGTGTGCGTGTGCGTGTTAGTGTGTCGCTGGGGGAGAGTCTGTCCGACGGTGGGACAGTCTGGTTAAACTGGGCCGGCCTCCGTGGAGCCTGCTAACACACATGCTCATGTGACGCGGTGCCTGTGGAAGCACCGCTCCACCCCGCGTACTGCAGCCATGTGTCTCATCCCCTCCTGCTAGACCTGTCAGACATGCGCCTTGAACCGTGATCCACGACTCAAGTGTGCGTTAAAGGAGCTTCAATGCAACTCTCACCCTGTCGCATATGATCCCACTTATTCGACGATCGCTTGCATCAATAAATGCATTGTAAGCATTCCCTTAGTATTAAATAGCAGCTCAAGTTAGCCGACAAGCTAACTTTGAATTCCCTGTTTACTACCGAGTCAGCGTGTTGCTATGGTGACACGGGTGTAACACTAGAGCTGAACTTGATTGATTGATTTTATTCACATTGAACACGTTAAAATAGCAAAATAAAATATAAGCGGGCAGGAATACAAGGCAAAAGGATATATTTAAACTCCAGCAGCACAAATGATAACCATTCCGTGTTTGAAAAGATAAAGTAGTAAAGAACTTTTCTGTTCCTACCGCTCACATTTTGACATTCGTCACCAAAAAATCCTATAGTTAAAATGTTTATCCGGATTAAATGATTCTAACTATTAAAAAATCTGGTTTATTAAGCAAAATAAAAAAGGATGTTTTGTCCTGCTTGTGCTCTATTTAGGCGTAACACACATCCTCCAGCCAATCAGAGACCAGGGTTCAACACTCAAGCACACCATTGATTTTGTCAGCCAGTTGTGGTTTTCAAACCCACCATGAGGCATCAGGAAGGGCAGCTGGCCTTAATTCCCCACATCTGCACTGAGTTGGAATGACAACGTGTCCAGGGTGTTTCCCTACCTTTCACCCAATGAGCTTGCATGGGCTCCAGCATGACCCCGTGACCCGACTTTGATAAGCAGTTGACAATAGATAATAATGACAATAATCTCCCCTTATAGGGACAGTGCCTGGCAATGAACATATAGACTGTAAGCACACCAGATTCAGCCAGCAGGCAGACTTTCATCTGTTGTCTCAAGCAGTCAGGGGTTCAGTGTCTTTCTCTAGGACACTTTGATACTCTTTCTGTAGGAATTGGGGATCGAACTACCAATCGTCTGATAACTAGATGACTTCCCTAACTCCTGAGCTGCGCTACTGCTGGCTAATCATAGCAATTCATAAGAGAAGAGATTCCTTTATTAGTCCCACAAGATTTCCAAAATCATGATGGCAGCGGTGGGATTTGAACCCACGCCCCCGAAGAGACTGGAGCCTTAATCCAGCGCCTTAGACCGCTCGGCCACGCTACCCTTGTCAAAAGCATACGTACTGTAGGAAATCAATGTCTCTGAATATGGAAATATCCAATAGCACTCAGCAGCCAGTATAAAACAAGCTATAAGCTATGCTCCTGCACAATAGTAAGAAGAGAAAAACTCTACAACCCTTCACCAGAGGGGCAATCGGTTCAAATCTGAGTGCATGACCCCCATCTGGTTAATTCATCATATCATTAGCTAAATTGTTATTATATATGTTATTGTTACAAAAAGCCCTGCGGAGTTGTGTGGTTGGGTGAGCGTACCACCAGGACCAGAGGGCGAGATCGTGATGGATCCCCATCATCCCAATAATGGATTGTGTCAGCCGCTGCGGTCGGGCCGATGCCTCCACAACCACAAGGCCAACACAGAGACAGTCAGACGGTGTCTCCTCCCCAGGCCATAAGAGCGCTCATCATCATACTACATAGTCGACTCACTGTGTGCATAAATTACTGAGAATGGTACTTTTAATCGGCGCCACGTAAATTATCTCACTGATATGACGTTTTTATGTCTGTCAAGGGACTGTTGGATACTCATGTACACCACATCAGATACTGTAAATGAAAATATCTGGTGGCTGAGGAAAATGTGGTGTCTGGTAAGGGTAACGAAATCAACTTGTGCTCCAGAAAAGGGAGTTTCTGTGCACATGAATACGACGGGATATGATTTGCATGCACATGTCCGTCAGATATATCGGAAACAAGCAGCGGAGATTAATGAAGGCCGCTGATGTGTCTGGATCACACCAATTCATTTGGGGCTTGGGGGTGGATAGTGGGTGTGGTCGGTAGGGACATTAGGAACCATCTCTGACGTAATCCCAAAGATGAGCACCATTCTATTGCTTCAGTTCAATTTTAAGCCCCCCTTATTGATTTCAGTGGGCTCAGGGGTCATTCAGAGGTACTTAGCCCCTCCCCCTGACCTCCCCATAAAGCTCAAACTAAATGAGCTAAATTCACTTGAAATTTCTTTTGCATCATTATTCAAAGGAAGGTCTGGTGATTAATTTAGATGAAGGTAAAAGTTGTTGGACAATTTAGAATTTGACTTGAAGCCCGGGTGAAGCTCTGCTTTAATCATTTACATACAGGCAAAAAGCCTTTGTTTCCACTTCCCTGTGTCCTGATGGACTAACAGATGACACAAGCATGGCTCCGACAGCTGACCTATCTGTTTCCCTGAAGAACACTTGTATTACTTTAGGGAAATTAAAATAACATGGGACTTAACATGGGGGCTTGGTGGTGCGGCAGTTAGCGCTGTTGCCTCACAGCTAGAAGGTCCTGGGTTGGAATCCCCTCCCGGGTCATCTCTGGGTGGTGTTTGCACGGTCTCCCCTTGTCTGTCTTGGTTTCTTCCGGGTGGTCCAGTTTTCTACCACCATCTAAAAGACATGCATGTTAGGGTTAATGCTCCTGCCTGTGCCCCTGAGCAAGGCAGTGGGGAAAAACCCACTGGTTTCCAGGTGCTGCAGATGCTTGATGCTCCTATGTAATAGGATGGGTAGTCTGCCATCAGCTATTCTGCACATAGAAGTGACATGGAGGCCGTAGACGCACACACAGACATCGTTCTTGAACTGTGAAACTAGCAGAGCAGCTCCTCTGAACGTGTATGTGGCAGGATGATAGTGGCTGTGTGTGTATACGGACATGTGTGTATGTGCACGCACATCACCGCGCATATCATTTGTATGCCAGCGGATTTTGTTTCTGTGTGTGCGTCTACATGCATGTCTATGTGTCACTGTGTGCAGGGATGAGTGTGTCGATGGCGGCCCGGGAAACAAAGACTTAGACTGTCTTCTGGTGAAACTGGAGTTGTTTTTCTTCTGCAGCGGCTGTTGACTGGATGGCGGCTAATTCGTCCTGGCAACAGCCCCGAGATGAGACTTCAATGTGTAAAATGAAAAGTGGACCCTTGACTCTCCTCCTCGGTCTCATCTCCCTGCTTTTCCCATCGTCTTATTTGATGGGTTCCCTGTCCTGTCAGAATACTGGTAGTGCTCTGGCACGGTCGGGGACGATGGGTTGCAGAAGGGAACGGAAAACCGAAATCCAATTATTTTTCCCAAATGGGTCATTAGGAGGATAAGAACCAAGAGCTGGAAACATTCAGGTGTCCTGATCCACATCCAAGGCTGGAAATTGGACCAAATGTCTGGAAAAGCTCTGCCCAACTCTCAACTGGACCCACGCACTCAAGTTGAGTTCAAGTTCCCTGTTATCGTCATAGGCATCTAAAAGGAACCTCGTGCCTTCAAATGCAGTGAAGTGTGTGTACCCTGTATCTTTCAGCCCTGAGAACTACAAGTGATAGCAGGGACAATGAATAAGACATCAGAAATCCCACAAATGATAAATCACTGAAGTTACGTAAGGAGCCTACTGTTCATTCTTCTGACGGCCTGGGGGCGGGGACCGTCTTTGAGGCGGCTAGTCGGAGCTCTGATGCTCTGTAAGCGCTGGCCTGAGGGGAGCAGGGGAACAGACCATGTGCTGGGTTGCTGCTGTCCTCCATCACACTTTGAGACTTCCCTCTGCCACGCAAGTAGTGCATGTCCTGAAGCACTGGCAGTCCTGTTCAGTCAGGTGGCCTAGCCACACCAGTGTGCCTCCGGTAAGGATGCTCCTCATGGCGGTCTGCTGGAAATTCACCAGGCTTTCTGTGGACATTCGGCAGTCTTTCAGACATCTCAGACACGGACGTGTCTGTACGGCCTTCTTTTGATGATGCTGCTGTTGCTCAGAGACCAGGAGAGGAAGTCCGACACCCGAACGCCTGAAAATCTGAAGCTCTTCACAACTGCATCCGGCTCCGTCTCTCTGTTCCGTCCCGCGTGTCCTCCGCCTGCTCAGACTCATAGCAGAGGTGTGCACGCTGGAGGCTCGGATCTCTTTCACCCACCACAGGCAGACGGCGCTCCTGAAATCTCTAATTTCCCACTGAACCCACCTGGCACCAAAGCAGAGCCACGGACTCCAGGAAAGGGAGGAAGGCACCCACTGGCAGGTTTCTCATTTCAGCCTCCCTCCCCCCATCGTGCTCCAGAGGGGCTCGGGCTCCGGCCTGCTGGTCCCTGAGGGGGTGGGGGAATTGCAGAAGGACGTTTGTAATCCAACAGTGGCAAGGATCCTCTAGTGCGTGTCAGTGTCCGTTCAGTCAGATGTATCTTAGACGTGTCAAAAGCTCTTCCCTCACATCACAGATGCAGAATGACCCCATGTGTTATAGAAGGGTGCTTGTCACCACGTCAGCCATGTCGGTGCAAATGGCTCCCAACTGGTGCAGTTGCCCTTTGCAGACATGGCCCGTTGTGTGTGTGTGTGTGAGGCTTTTGTGAGGCAAGGTGTGGTGGTGTGTCGACGAGCTGCGAGCCCACTGAATGTAGGACATGCCATCCAGGAGAAGCTGAAATTGAGTTTCCGTCAAGGTGAACGTGTTCGGTCTTTGCAAGTTAGTCTGGCCTACGAGAGAGAGACAGAGAGACAGAGGGAGAGAGAGAGAGAGAGAGAGAGACTCATACAGTAGACAACCCCTGCACTGAAAATACAGGTTGTGAAAAGCGTGATGGAGAAAAAAGAGCGCGCGGTGACAAAAGGACGGCCACGGCTTATTGAGTAAATGCCATCCACAATGGAGTGGATTTTAGGCTGCACAAATAAAAGCCAATGTCATTCTGTACCTACTGTAGGGAGCACACGGACACTGGCACACACACATCCACGTACACGTGCGCGTCCTTTGTGGTCGGCGGAGTCCTCCTGTCCCACGGGCACGCGGTGTACTCATACGGCTGTGTGGTGCCGCAGGTGGAATGTGCTAGCTATAGTCAAGCCCTTGTATTGGTGATGACTGAAGCAGCACGATCAGCCAACAGACATGAGCTCACCATCATGACAATGAGAGGCGTGACCCAAGCCTGTCGCCACTTTGGAGCTGCGGTTACCGTGGAAACGGGACACGCGCTCCTGTGCATAACACATGCGGACTCTGTCCCGCGCACACCGGCTGACAGACACCAGAGGTCTGTTTCGGGTACTGCGGTCCCCCGTAGTGTGGGGGTGGACATGGACTTAGATGAAGTTTGGGGGGATTAAGGGTGGACGCTCTTCCTGATGCCTTGCGGTGGGGTCGAACCTTCAGCCTCTGGCTATGTCAGTTGCTGAAGAGGGCGCTCTGCCACTGAGCTAACGCGGCCCCGGCCGTGCTGACAGACACACCTCTGGGAAATTAACATGGAGGCCCAAAGCTGCAGGTTATGTTGGCCAATCGCAATCCAATCTCAGAAATGTTTACCTTGCATTTATGTGTGTGTGTGTGTGTGTGTGTGTGTGTGAGAGAGAGAGAGAGAGAGAGAGAGAGAGAGAGAGAGAGAGAGACGACAGACAGAGAGACAGAGAGAGAGAGAGAGAGAGACAGAGAGACAGAGAGAGAGACAGAGAGGGAGAGAGAGAGACAGAGAGAGACACAGGGAGAGAG
>OMLC01104473.1:0-23746 GCA_900302585.1 Regalecus glesne
TGGCATATGAGTTCATCTGTGTTCACCAAAGTAGATTCCTTCTCTATTATAAAAATACCAGGCTTAATATTCACTGAAATCGTCCTGCACACACTTGCTTAGTGTCAGTGAATACATTTTGTCCCTCCTGCCTGGGATGAATTAAAGGAGGCAGGGAGGGGGTTTAATATCTGGCAGGCAAACTTTTGTGTCTGGAAAAAAATTGACTCCCTGAAATGCCAAACCTACCAAATACCACCGAGATGTAATTTTTTCCTGCTTGCTGACCATATTATTATATTACACTATTAAATCACGCTGGACATTCAGTTAACATACTAGAGAAAGGATCATGTTTTCTGCTCTGCATGAACCACCATGCTATGCCTGATCTATGTCATTTTGTTGAACACTATATTATACAGGCCTTATTCATCAATTGTTCATACATAATAATAAGTTCTGGCACATTCATGGATTTTCTTTTTAGCTCTCAATGGTAGCTTAGCTCAATGGTCGAGTACGGACGGATGAGCCAGTACAAATTTGTAGAGGTTCAAACCCTCCATGGGGCATCAGGAAGGGCATCTGGTCCGAGTACTCCAAGCTCCATCTAAGTCCATGTCCTCACCCACAACATGGGGACTAATCTTGACATCTGAAAGGGACCTTTCAATATTGTCTGACAGTCAGAAGGAAAGCCTAATGATATTTGTTATTCCTTCCTTCTAACATCGATTGGCAGCATAGCTCAGTGGGTAGAGTGGTCGTCTGGCAATTGGAAGGTTACAGGATCGATCCCCGGTCCGTGTCGAGGTGACCTTGAGCAAGACACTTAACCCCTAACTGCTCCTTGAGCGCCATATGTTGGCAGCTCTCTTGCTCCTATTCAATAGGATGGATTAAAATGCAGAGAATTGCAAATTTCTCCTTGCGGGACTGATAAGGGAATCCATTTATTTGAATCTATTTAACCTCTTGCAATGATCACACAGGGTTGCAATGACATCAGTGTCAGCCAACTGCTGTCTATATTTAAGGGTTACCCTGTTTTAGTGGTCTGTGAGACAAACAGCAGAACTGAATAATTCCATGGGTGTGTAAGAACAAATTTGCACATAAAAGCAATTGATGAATGAGGCCCATTGATAGGGATGGTACTTCAAAGATTTAAACCTAGAAATGGTTACCATAAAATGAGCATGAATAATATAACATGTCAATTGACTCACTCTTCTATAATAAACAAAGAGGCATAGCCTTCTGTGTGAAGCAAGCTTGTGTTTCTCTGCATCACACTACTGGACAATTATAATGAATCGGTTACACATTTAATTACATTAATTTAATGTGTCCTGTCATGAGGGAAAGTCAGAACTGTATGATCTATTTTCTAGCTCCCCAAAATGAGAGGGTTAGTCCCTTTGGAGGAAGGATTAAGACATGCGCCTCTGTCTAAATGGACTCCCATTTCGTTTTGTAGAGGTCTTTTCCAAAGATGGGGGACACTGTTTTTTGGGTAAGCCTGTATCACGTTGAATGCACCCATCTCTGCCCTGGGTCTTGGACAGAAGCAAAAGTTTGTTCTGTTTGTTTGTCCCAGTATTTCCTCATGCAACCTTTTTCTTAGGAAATGGGTGCATAAATTGCAGGAATGTATGCAAATATGTTATTTTTATCATTAATAATTATAATAATCTCCGTCATAGGTAGAGCGCTTATTAATGAACAGTTGGAATGTAAATGAGGCAGATTTAGCCACCGGGCTAATTTTCATCTGTAACCCAAGCAATTAGGGGTTTGGTGTTTGCTTGGGGACACTTCGACATCCTTTCTGAACAGAACTGGGAATCGAACCACCAATCTACTGATTACTAGATGATCACTCTACCTCCTGAGCTAAGCTGCCCCTCAGCATAATATTTTGACCCCCAAACCAGAGGAGTAAAAATTGGAAAAACAAAGCTATCAAGACTCTGATAAATTCAGATGTGTGCCTGCTGGCTCGAGGTTTCACATCTTAATCAATTTGGCACAGGGCCGAGGTCCAGTGATATGCAAATGAGTCTCAACACACTGACTGATCATCAATTCTCATTAGGATTGTTTTAATCCCTTTATTTATTTGTTGGTTTTGATGAGATTGCTCAATGCCATGGGAGAGAACAAGGCAAAGTTGCAGCTGACTCTCAACTAAAGCCAACACCTGTTTCCAGTTATTCCACAAGGCGAGGACTGAAACTCTCAGCGGGAGCTAAGAGACACCAAGTCTAATTAGTTCCCACTCCTTGGTTGGCAGCACTCCCTCAGCTCATCCCCGCGGCCAGGCACCCACTCATGCACATGCTCAACTGCAGCTCTTCTATATGTGACCATGTGCATTTATATTTATCCCTCATCTGCAGACACTCCAAAGCAGAATTGTTATTATCATCTTTCATTTTTATTAGCTGTCTGTAATGGCTCTTGACCAATTACAAAGTGGTGGGATAATTAGTTGCTTGCTGAATTGGTAGACTCTAAATTGTTTGTCGCTTGAGGGAACCTTGGAGTAAATTTTGTGTTGGAAAGACGGGAGGAGGGAGTGGAAAAGACAGCACAAATGAGTACAAGTTAGAGGATGAGTGACTGCTCAAGAGGGATTTAGAAACTTTGGTCCAGTGGTCTGAGATGGGCCGGGGGAGGTGCCGGGTTGCTTATTAGGAACCACCTGCGAGTTCGCAGATGTTCACTGAAGTAGTCCGTGAAATGGTTTTATAGGGTCATGTATCCTGTTGCTGGGAGAGAAAGTGGTTCTCTGTGCTTGGTCTCGGCCCACCTCCTCCTCCTTTACCACCAGGAGATAAAGGCAGAGAAAACATAAATGTGGGCAGAGTCTCAGCGCTTTGTTCCCGTTTGTGTTTATCAGGCATCCACAGATCCCTTACAGTGTAGGCGTCTGGGGTAATGGATTAGGATGCTGGGGCCATTGATATCATAGCTGAGAGAGAACTGCATATTTCATAGTTTCTTTGTCTGTGTGAGGCCTGTTTGTTTCATTGGTGGGTTACTGATATGCCCCTTGGTGTGACGGTCTGTTGTGAATATAATTCGGGCGAACAACATTGGGAGAGCCGTGTGCAGCATTGGACCAGGCCGGTCAGGGCAGATTTAGCCTTGGCTTTAAGTGTGTGGTTGTGGGAACACAGAGAGTAAGTGGTGTTATGTTACATATAAAAATACTGGTGGATATGGTGGGATTAAATGAAAAGCAAGCAACAAGATACTGAAGAAGCATATCCACAATGTTTGTAACGTTTCTATGACGACATGCTCTCTAATGTTTCGCCTGGCAGAAAACGATGTTCCTAAACGTCTCTATGATGGTGTTTAGCATTATAAAAAGCATTTTTGTAATTGTTACGAGAGTTCAGGGGGTAGTGTGTAATCATCTAGTAATCAGAAGATTGGTGGTTCCATCCCTGGTTCCTTCAGAAAGTATGTTAGAATGTTCTTGAGCAAGATGCTGAGCCTTGCTCAAACCCCGGGATGGGATGGTGACCTGTCCAGTGTGTTTCCCCGCCTTTCACCCTGTGAGCACTGGGATAGGCTCCCGAATGGCTCTGCAACCTAACTTCAGATAATTGGTTGACGATGGATGGATGGATGGATGGATGGATGGATGGATGGATGGATGGATGGATGGATGGATGGATGGATGGATGGAAAGAGGTTTCCCAAGCCATGACTTAAAAGAGGCAAGTTTCAAACCCATCTTGTGAGTGACAATGTGACGCTCCTGTGTGTTTTCACACATTTATCTATAACCCTCTATTTACAGACACAGTGTGTTATTTTACATTATCAGCTCCGTTTTGAGAAGAACTGCACATGAGCTTTTCCTGCTGATGGGAAGATGGTGCTGTGATGAAATGATAATGAGGTGTTTCCTGAGAAAAATGCTCCTTTTTGTTCCATTTAGAGACATCCATCCCAATGGTTAACTGTAAGCCTCAATTACCCTTCTGATACCCTGGGTTCCGCTGAGAGTTCCCATGTTTTCATTAGATTGTCAAAATTTACAAAAAGTTGAATTACATAAGAATGATCTTATACAATAACTGATATTCCCTTTTATATCTGTGATATGTATCCATCCATTGTCAACCACTTATCTCATCTAGAAAATCGTCTGTTCTAGCACTGAGGAACTGTTTCCATCATTACAAATGTATCTTAGCCAAGGGATTTTGGATGTGTTTTGTTTGTAGTATTTTCATTGACCAGGAGATGCATAAATGCATAAAATAATAAATTCGGGACAACTGCAGGTGCCTTTCTTATTGTATTTCTAGTCTTTTGCAGATAGACAGAGATAAGATTAAAAATCAGCAAATATTTTCCCTTTAATTATTACTTCCAAAAACCCTGGTGCAGACATAGTGTGGGCTGAGGTCATTGCCAATCTGACATCTATTCCAGAACATCTTGAAAGGTTACCAAAGATATCTCTTGTCAATATTGACCCTATTGGATGTGGTATTGCTGCGATCCATGGACACAGAGAGGAGCCTGAGATGTCCTTATAGATTGGTAGAACTGCAGCAGGCTTTTTACACTAGGCCTGTGAGCCTATAATGAAGGGGAAGTGGATGGATGGATGTGTTTTGAGTACTGTATGTGTTTTGGGTGTCTGGGTTGAAATTCCTTTTGAGTTAAGCTAGGAGCACACTCGACGATTATAACCAATTATAACCCTGATTTGGCTAAGACGGGTCAGGGTCGTGGAGAGTCTGGCCTGATCTCTGCAAAATAAGTGAGGGTCCCGATTATTACTGGATGACTACTACTACTACAACTACCATTAGTACTACTCTTGGTTACTCCTGTTAGGGGTCACCACAGTGGATCATCCTTCTCTTCCTGTCCTCTGCATCCTTCTTCTGTCACGCCATCTATAGGCATACCTTCTTTGACTACACCCATAAACCTCTGCTCTGGTGTTCCTCTTGCCTGGCATATTTACCATCTTTCTCAATATACCCACCATCTCTCCTCCATTATCAGTGGTCACTCAGAATTGACTATGGCTGTCCTTCTAGGTCTTTGTAGGTATCCTTCAGGAAGGAATCCTGCACATGACAGCTTTTATGTGGGGCGGTTAGTACACTTGTAGCCGTCAGCTAGTCCTTGGCAGGGGGTGGCCAGACTCCAATAGTATGGAGAACCAAGATGATTGGGGACCACCCTCTGTTGTAGCCTTGATCCGGCTTCACTGCAGTTGTGAAGTCTAGACATCTTTCATCAGTTCCGTTATTGAGGTATTTGTTGGATTGTGCTTCACCTGGCTCCTCCCCCTTGACTTTGGATGACCTTACCAGGAGCCAAGCTCTATACTGCATAGCTCTTGGAGTCATTAGTATACCCAAGCTTCTCCAGCACAGTAAGGTGGTGATCCAGGACAAGATGTCTCCTCTACACATGACCAAGCCACCTCAATTTTGCCTCTCTTGCTATATCTTCTAACCATCCAACCTGGGCTAATATACTAATTCCTAACTTGTTCTTCTTCACCACTCCCAATGCAAATCTTAGTATCTTCAACTCTACCACCTTCAGCTCCACCGCCTGTCTTTTTTCAGTGGTGCTGTCTCCAAACCATACAACTTAGCTTATTATTACTAGAAAATTCTTAAAATGCTTGTGTAAAATGAGTCGGTCAATAGTGATGTATGTGTGTGAGTCTAAAATTAGTAAAACCAGAGACATACAAATTTCAGCTATTAGGGGCCCCGGTAGCTCAGTGTGTTTGGTTCGGGAACTGATGACCCAAAAGCAGTGGGTTCGAGTCCACCGCAGGGTGTCAGGAAGGGCATGTGGCCTTAATTCCCCAGGCTCCATCTGAGTCCATGTTCACCCCCACAATATGGGGGACTAATCATGACATGTAAAACAGGCCTCTCTCATGCAAATTTCATTCATTATATGTTCAGTGTCTTGTCTTTTCACCTTGTTATATGATTATATAAGTCATATAGTCTGCTCAGGCCTTTACTGTTAGATTACTTTCAGATCTTATGCCAGTGTAAACTTATATGAGCATTGATTTGTTCTGCCTTAGATAGCACTTCATACAAGTGCATTACTCTAGTGTAACTAACAGCAGATATAATTGCCCTTTCTATTAGCCACTATTTAAACACTGCATTTATATGATCACCACTTCAATCATGTAAAAGTTGGTAAGTGCTCATGAGGACTGTTCACATAATTCCTCAGTGAGTAAAGGAGTTCTAGACCTCACTGCCACTATAATCATGTAATGATAAAGTTGGTGTTTAGCACATAAAAATTTGTCTATTTACCGATTTAATGTTCAGGTGTATAGATAAACAGATTATAAGTGTATCTTCCCCCACAGATGAGAGGACCATTTTACATGTCATGATTAGCTTCAACAACATGGGAGTGGATTTAGACTTGGATTGTGCATTGGGGATAAAGGCCAGATGTCCTTCCTGATGCCCTGTGGTGGGTTTGAACCAACAGCTTCTGGCTAGTCGGTCCCTGAAGTGTGTACTCTACCACCGAGCTACCGCTGTCCCCCATATCTTCCCCGACAGATATGCGCTACATATTACATGCATTATATATGTATCCAAACAGCACAACGCCATTTCTGCCATAGAGGAGCACGTTTGAGAATGTCAGTGCGTAGTGTCTTTTTAGGATGTCTGATGGAGTGGGTTAGAGAATCGTTTCTGGCACCTTGTCCAAAATGAAGCTGGTGTTCTACAGAAAAAAAGTCTGCATATTTAGCTTCCACCTTATCTCTGACTTTTGAAACAACCGTTGGGAGTGTTCCCAACAATAACCTATGGACAGTATTGTAGGGCCTGGGCTCTCTTGTGGATGGCTTCCAGATTTTACTGCATTTTATTTGTATACTGTAATGTATAGAATATTTCTACACTATCTCCCTCAGCGAATAGCATAGGGGTCATCACATATGAATAACTGCATTTCCACTTCTGGATTTTCTGATTTATTCTTTTACTTTCAGCCATGGTATGCATGTATAATATCAGTTCCACTGTAAACATTGTTATCTTGCCATCCCCAATTCACCATGGATGCACAGAGGGGAGCCCTGTCATTTATCCACTGTGCAAAGCTTTAGATAATCCAATAGGCTTTGCTCTGTCAGTCACTGCCACTTCAATGCCAGGGTGGTATAGGTACTGCTCTTTGTTGTGGGTTTGGCTGCTTTCGAAATTGAAAACAGGCAGCTTGCCATAATAGTGGAGTGGCAAGCACTGGGGCAAAATAAGACATTTGCTTCCACTCAACACTGAAACATTATCATGGCCACAATGCAGCATCTTCATTCAAGAGCAGGCATAATTTGTCCCTGCAGAGGACAAGGAGCTATGTTTCTTTACTTGGATGAGAGTGTTGGTGTAAGTGGTTATAGATAGGGTTGCAATGTCTCAGCACAGTCTCCACTCCTGTTTTCATCGAAGCCTTACTAATCCTTCAGCCTGTTTTTTCTGTTTTTTAGCCTGTTTTTCTGAAAATAAATGAATAAGAAGACACTAAAATTGCCATTCCATGGGTATTGGATTCAGCTTTAGCCACAGTGCAGCTATCAAGACGTTAGTGCAAGTAAATATCACACCCTATAAGGTGTAAAGTACATACACCTTTTTTATCTGAAAGTGCTAAATTCTGTTTGAAAGTCAAAACCTTTAGAGTGAATCAGCAAAATGAGTGCAAAGAGGGTGAACGGGGGATTAGAATGCAGCAAGGCTGACTACGGATTGCACACTGTTGATAGAGATTATATAATCAAAAGGAAGGGACACCCTGTTTGACGAATGAGATCCACAGAAGAGGTTTAATAAATTCCAAGCCTTCTTATGCTTACCACACAGAATAGCTCTTTTTTAAATGCTTCATCCAGCCACACAGCCAGAGAAAAGTTTGGTTCTCTAGTAGAAAAATGTTGTTCATAAATCGAGGTTGTTTAAGTTGACCTGCTTTCCGAAGGAAACGGAAGAAAAACAGACAGTATCTCGGATCAGGCGTGGGCCATATTTAGCAAGCTTTTTTTTCTCTCCCCTTCCTGACACTGAGATCATGTTTTCAGACTAGAGGCCTAAGATCAGCAGTCCCATTGAAATGGATGTTAGATAACACTCTTGCTCTTTATGGACATTCACCCTTTGGAAAGGAGGTTTGAGTGCTTGTAAAGATTTGGAAATAGCTCTTATGCTGGCCTCACAAGGCAGCAGGTCCAACTCATCAGAGGATAATGGTGAATAAGTCAGATGACATGAAGAAAAAATGAAGAATAAGTATGTCAGTATGCGTACAACTTGAGCCGTTTGTACTTTCATTCTGTTCAACGCCGTTGGAAGAGAGGGCAAAATGACCTGCATTAGTTTAATGAAAGGCTTACGGGAGGTGTATGACAGTAAAGGCCATGCTCTGACAAATGTTGACAAAAAACCAAAACAAAACGGTGGAGCAGCCATGATGGATTGTTGTGTGAGATGTTTATGTGACTGGTGTGCGCTCACAACCTAAGTGCTGTACTTACAATGGGGAACGAGAGATGGATGAAGAATACAGTAACGAGCAGATGGCTTGCTTTCACTTCATCCTGATACTTGTCAGGGCTGCACTATCCGAACTGACTGAGGAGGAATGAGGAGACGGATTGTTTGGCTTGTGAGAGGTCTGAAGTCATCGGAGCACGTGAGACGTTGATCTGCATACACACTTAAATCCACTTTCGATTTCAAACTTAGATAGGCAGGCAATCCCTTGTGTGACTCTTGATTGACTTTTTTATGACCTCCGACAGCAGCTGTCTGTAAAATATGCAAACATCTCTTAAATGGTGATGCTTTGTCAGGTTTCCAGGTGGTGTTTCAGTATGGATTATCCTGGAGCATGTGGGAACTACAGAACCACAGAAGTTATTTCACTGAAGCAGTCCACATTTCATCAGTGTTTCCCTACCTGCGGCAACGATAGGCCTTAAAATTCAAACTGAATAACCAACAGACATCATCTAACTAGCAGTGGAAATGCAAAACGAGTGAGGATAAGGCTTCAGAAAAGGTTCAGGTTCAGAAAACGAAGCCTAAACCTTGAGCTTAATCTTTAGTACATATAAGGAATAGGCACCTTTCTCTCTGTGCTCTCAAAGTTAACAGAGAATCCATGAAGACATTTTTCAGTCCTGGTGTTATTGAATACCACATATTTTTCATTTTCCCGTTACCTCACCAAGTGAGAACTTTCAATCAGGAAATGGAGCAATACTCCTGGGACGTACATCAGCTACCATTAACCAATGCAATGTAATGGCTGATCTTTTGTCTCCAAGTTGCTGTTACATCAATGACATTGATGAATGGATAATTGACACCGGCAGTGGCTAATACGGGACAAGGGATGCAATTTGTTTTCAAAGGTTTTGACTCACAATGTCTCATGGATGACTGACTCAATGACTACAGACACGTTGCCCCAATTTCTGTGGGAATTCATTCTTTTGAGCGCCTTGTATTGTCCCACTTTAAAACCATCACTTATCCACTCCTGGACACCCTGCAGTTTGCCTACAGGGCCAACAAATATGTGGAAGATGCAGTAAATATGGCACTCTACTTCATTCCCCAACAGCTGGAGTCTGTAGGAACCTATGCCAGGATTCTGTGTTTAGATCACAGCTTGGCCTTGAATGCCATCATCCTGGACCTGCAGCAGAACAAGCTCTCCCAGCTGGTCGAGCCAAATTCCAACTGCAGGTGGTTACCGACTTCCTGTCCGGCAGGAAGCAGTGCATGAAGCTAGGGAAAAGCATCTCTCACTCCTGGACCACCAGCACCAGTTCCCCTCAAAACCGTGTCCTTTCCCCGCTACTCCTCTCCTTGTATAAAAACAGCTGCATATCTAGTCACCAGTAAATCAAGCTCCAGAAGTTTGCTGTTGAGACCAGCCTCATTGGGCTCATCCCTGGTGGGGATGACCTACAGGTGGGAGTTTGACCATCTGGTGTCATGGTGTACCACCATCATGGAGTCTACCTTCACCTCCTTTATCAATATCTGTTATACTGATGCCACTGCCAATAACAAGGGCAGACTGCTATTGTTCGCTCAGTTGAGAGGGTGATTGGTTGTAACCTGCCATTCAAGACCTCTACACCTCCAGGACACTGAGATGAGGAAGAAAGATCATGACTGATCCTTCCCACCCAGCCCATGGTCTCTTCAAAACATTCACCTCTGGAAGGATGCAAAGGTCTATGAAAACCAGAAACTCATGCCACAAAAACAGCATCTTTCTTACAGCTGTAGGTCTTTATAACAAGCCCCTAGTTATCTACATATCTAACACTTTCCTCCATCCAATAACCGACCCCTTTTGACCCTGTCTCCACACCAGTGAATGATATACACATACACTTATGCAGATACACATGCACAAACACAGTGAAATATATCTATCTACCCTACTATGCCTTCTGTAGATGGACACTTTGCATAAAGCCCACACCACACTGTAAATAACCTATGCTGAAAATAAACTCATTTCTGTAAGTAACTGCTGATTTTAAATTCTTGTTTGACATTTTACGAAATAGTGCCATATTTTCAATGTTTACCTATTATTTCTTCCACCTATTTTTTTCCTATTTTATCCTTTACACGAGGTCTGTTTTATGTGTCATGATCAGTTCCCACATTGTGGAGGTAGACAAGGACTTAGATGGAGCTTGGGGGGATTCAGGCCGGATGCCCTTGCTGACATCTCATGGTGGGTTTGAGTCCGCACCCTCTGGCTCATCAATTCCCAAAGTGCACACTCTTCCACTTAGCTATCGCAGCCCCGTATTTCAACCTCTATATAGTTTATCGTTATTTTTAACTTTTAACCTTTAATAATTAGTTTTTTTTTCTTGTGGCACCAACATATTAAGAAAAGCATCTTGTACATTCCTGAATTGCTTGACAAAAAGCCTTTTTTTTAAAATTCTGATAACTCATAATTAATTCTATGAGCATACACCGTGGCAAATATGTTTTCAGCTTTTTAAGTAAGTAATTATCCCTTGGTTTGATCAACGCCCTGGTACAGCTGAAGACAAAAGAAGATGAGGCACTAGATGTGACCTTTCTACGGAACACAGGGTTTTTATACCATCTGCAATGCATTGTACTAATGACACCAAAGCCTAAATGCAAAAACAAAACAAAACAAAAATGTCAGAAGATAATTAATGAAATACCACCTTCGAAGGTTGAAGAGGGTTCGATTATTAGGATGAGATATATCAGTTACCTGTTCCTACAGATACTCAGCTCATTTCCATAAGCTAATGTTTCCTTTAGCATTATTCATGGCGTAGCGCGGTGGTGTTTAGCAAATGTTAACGGCGCTAAGTTATGATTTAAAATAAATGCGCAGTCATGCATTACCTGGAAGAAATTAATATTCTCCTCCTCCTTGAGCAGAAATATCAGCAGAACAAGGGCTTGTCCCCCTCTCTGCCCCCTCCCCAGTGTGCCATTTACTACCTGGGAGGAGGTAAATCTCTCCAACTTAATCAATCAAAGGAATATAGTGCAGAGAGATACCGACAGACGGAAACAGAGAGAGTGAGTGAGTGAGAGAGAGCGAGAGCCTTCATAATCAGCATTTTTGCACAGTCCTAAACATTAATTACAGCTATAGAGAAGACTGGCTTAAGGCTATATATTCCATAAGTACCATTCTGACACTTTAAGACTGAAAGGAAAATAAATGCGGTAAAATAAGTAAAGTTGATCTCCATGAAAGCCACATCAAAAATAGTGTAATTTGTTAAATACGAGTTTGATGGTGTAACAGAATTAAAAAAAAGACCCATCTTGACCTTCTTACATGGAAAAAACACACACACACACAGATTCAATGCTCATGAAATAAAGAGAGAAATAATCCAGGAAGTCAAGCGTTTTTTTTCAATAGTCTTGGGCAGTACAAGCCCATTCCATAATTCATGCACTCATCAGCTCCCAAGTGACCCTAACGACAAAGAACATTTAGATCCTGTTACATACCTTATGTGCTCCACGTCAATGTTGGTAACATTATGAAAAACAAATTGAGTGTATGTATGGATTCAATTGTTCTTTGTTGTGGGGCTCAGTTGGCAGCCGATGACTGCATGAAACATGAAACAGGCTTGTACTGCCCATGATTGAAATAAACCACTTGAATTACTCGATTAGTGAATTATCTTGCTCCATATTTGCTGAGCATTTCCCCCCTCCGCTGGCGGTTTCCTTGAAGAAGCTTTATACACACACAAACACATCTACTCGTATCATGTGCCCCTCGATACACTGTCATGATATACTCTCATGCTACGTGCTTTGATGTGTGATCTTCTCACCATATTTTTCTTTATCTCTCTCTACATATTGCACACACATATAGATAGCAGCTGCCATTGATAATATTTTGGATGCATAATTTCCCTCTCCACTGCACTCGCCCCCTTACTACTGGGTCTGTCACTCATGCTGCCACCAATCGGATATCGAAAAGAAGCTAATGCATATTCTTCTTCTTTCCACCCCAGGGGTACTCCTATCTAAAGAGTTTGCTGTAAAAGCCTTTGTGATATACAGTTTGATTAAAAATTATAGGACCCATTTTGAACTGGTCACAGTAGTATCACTAAAGTTGAGATAACAGCAAACGCTGCACAGGGATTGCCTTGACTCAGCACGCTGCTGGTATAGGAATTTAATTCTCTACTGGAGTCAGGTCTGAACCTTTCAGACGGAAGAGCAGTGGCCCCGCTACTCCCATCACTTAAATGTTTTTAAACTCACATTAGTCTGTCTGGGAGGTCCCATTAGCGCGGTTACACTCAGGATATGTAGCTGAGAAGATGTCCTGAAGCCCAGTTTGACACTTTGTCCCTTTGATCCACAAGCCACTTCCCCCAGCCTAGGGTAGCATGTGAATTATCCCTCCCATGTGGAGCCGATGTAAGTGAGCCTGGCTGCAGAGATGACTGCCTGCCTCAGTACCCTGTTGGATTTCCATTGTCCAAGGCAAGCGTCAAAGTCTTTAGAGGGCAGCCACGAGTCCTCCCAAAGGCCAGACGGGTCCATCATCAATAAATGCTATGCCGTGCCCCCTGTCTGACCCTGGTGTCTAAACCCTGCTCCTCCTGACTGTCATTTTGACATCTTTTCAATTTCCTCAGATCTCAATTTTAAATGAATAGCATTGTATTGAAGGGATAGTTGGGCATTATTTGAAGGCTGTCCACATTTTAGACTCACTGCTGATTAGGGATAGACATGGAGTAACAATACCTTTTAAAAAATGAATAAGGGAATAGAAACAAGGTGGGAAGTACCATAGTCTGTTCTGATGGTGTTTTGCATTGGTGTCACAGGTTACAAAAAATACATAAATAATTCTATACAGTGTTAGAGCCTGCGCCTCCAAGTCAGGCGTCACAGGTTGCATCCCACTGCAGGGCATCAAGAAGGGCATCCGGCCTTAATCGCCCATCTATGTGTCCATCCACCCTCACAACGCGGAGAGTAATCATGACATGTACAATTGGACTTGGACCTTGGTGATGCAATAAGCCTAAAGTAATGACAGAAGCTTGTGTCAGCCAGTAACTGTTGACTGTTACTGTAATATCCCAGTAAAGGTACTTGGTAAGCTTATTGTATGAAGTTCCTAATGATACACAACCATGCCTCTTGTAGTACATTGGTAGGTGAGCTTTCACAGTCATCCATCCCTTTTTTCATACAGAACACTCAGCTCGAGGTTGCCACATAGAGCTCAATGTAATTAATGTACAAATCCACAATCCTTTTTCTCCGCTAAATAAGCTCTTCAATTTTTAGTCGGAGCCAGCATGGTGCTACAGTAATCTATAGCATATTCAAGTTGTCATCTGAAGCATTTTTGGCTATGGTTATTCTGTCCTACTTGGTTGATTCTGACAACACAGCCTATGAGTGATTACCAGCAGGGGTCATTCCATTGTCACCCCATTAAGAAGGAATTTAGCCATAGAGAAAGAGAAGAGAAAGAGAAAGCTGCTTTATTTTGTCATTCTTACAATGAAACTTGTTTCCTGCTTTGAACCCATGCTATTGTATAGGAGGTACGGAGCAGCTGCAGTGCCCGGGGGCCAATTAAGGGTTCAGTGTCCTGATCAAGGACACTTAAACACACTCTGTGAAGGAGCCGGGGATTGAACCAGCGACCTTTCAATTATCTCTTTGTATTTTTCTCTGTCCATGTAATCAATGATTTATTTGGTCACGTCTTGGAACTGTTCCCAAGGGGCGTCCAGATTATTTAGAGCAGCCCAACAGTATGCTCATTAAATAAGCAACCCTTTACTAAATTGAATTAGATTCCCATCTATTGTAATTACAGCCTCTGTCATCCATGTTTGTTCTCCGCTCAAAATAGACGAAGATATTTCCAGAAACATGCGAGTGACTTTGGTTAGCAGGGAACGTGACGGTAGTGAGTGTGGAAGAACCACTGTTTAAATGCACCACTTGTCTCCTCTTCCTCCTCTTCTTTGTTTTGGCTTGTTCGCTGTTTTTCAGGGGTCCCTACAGCAGAATTTACAGTACCTAGTGAGGGTACTGCAGCAATGGTGGTTATTGTTAACCCAGCCTTAATGGATACGCTATGGTCTTGTCCATCCGTATAAGCCTCCCATTCACCATCAACCACTTATCTGAAGTTGGATTGAGGAGTCATTCTGGAGCCTACTCCAGCACTCATTGGGCGAAAGACGGGTCAACACCCCGGACAGGTCACCAGTCCATCACAGGCCATGAACTATTAGGAGTTCCGTCTCTTGCTCAAGGACATCTCAAGATGCTCTTTGAAGGAAGTGTGGATCAAACCACAATCCTCCCATCACCAGACAACCCCCTACCTCTTGAGCCATGCCGATCTGCACAATGATTTGGCACAATGCTACATCAGATGCCCCTCCTGACACAACCAACAATTCTATGGATGGGAGCACGGGTGAAGCGCTGGATACCATCCCAGTATTCATGGACTTGTGCCCATGCCTGTCTCCCCAAGACATTGTCCTCCTCCCCCTCTAATGGCTCTAAAATAACTCACCCAAATTGGTGCAGTTAAACATGCTGACCATGAGAGAGGGCCCTCTTCATCATTGAGGGAAAAGGGAAAAATGCTTTCCGCTTTTTTTCCGGAAATGATAATGAAGTGCAAAATCCTCATGCAGTTTTTCTGGGAGTGCTTAATAAGAGAGGTGCCCTACTTTAACAAAAGAGTCTCTATTTGCAATACACACGCACACACACAGCCAGACAAGACAAATATAGATGATATAATCAAATCAAACAATGTGAAAAGAATAGGAAGCTGGGTTAGACGAGCGACTTAAGATGGTGATCTGGATATGGAACAGCAAAGCCCCGGAGACATTTCAAGTCGTACTGTTGGAATGATTTCTAGGTAATGGTTGGTAGTTATTTTTGTACTGATGCTAGCCTAGATGGCTCTGAGGATTTTCAAATGTGCTTTTGACATAAAGACTTAGTAATTAACCATCAATTATTCATGTTAAAAAGAGAAAACTGGGATACATGCTGAAGATAGCGTTTCTAAATCTACCTCTTATATGTTTTTGTATGTCTTATATTAGGGGCTGCGGTAGCTCGGTGGTAGAGCATGCACTTGGGGAGCTGATGAACCAAAGGGAGCGGAGCGGGTTCAAACCCACCGCAGGGTTTCAGGAAGGGCATTTGGTCTTAATCCCTCAAGCTCCATCTAAGTCCGTGTCCAACCCTACAACATGAGGACTAATTACATGTAAAACAGACCTCTCTCCTCTCTCATAATCCGGTTGAAATGACTTCAGAACAGATGTAAGGAAAGCTGCAGCTCAGAGGTCCTCATTAGGATTTTGAGCGCGTCAGTCATTTTGATGCAGCTCAGTTTGTCAATTGAAAAGGCATTCAATAACTGCTCACTGGCAATGTCCTGAACAAACTTCAGTTAGGTTCATCAGTTTGCTGGAAGATGAAACGGCGTTGTATATCCATCAGCAACAAATCCATACACGTATCTTCCTGCAGTCTGCCTCTGTGTGTCTCGCTCCATGGCTATTCTTTTTTTGTCCTATTATAGGTGGAGCCAGACAAATGAAAAAATCTTTTCACAGCTTATTCACCATCCATTTTCCTCATGGAAAGTGCAAAGATGGGGTAAAGGTGAGCCACAATCTATATTTCCTTTCAAACCAAGGCTCGGGGACAAAGATTAAGGAATACACTTTATGCCCTCCCTACCTTAGTTGCAGCATCTGTAGAGCAAGCGTATAGCTGTTATTAATAGTTGCTTACTGCACTCCAGCATGAAGGGTCCATCCACGTCTGGGGTATTCAAAGTCTCTGATCACTGAAAATTAATGATTTTTATTTGGAGTTGACAGCTTGGTATTTGCAGACCCCGTTTTGTCATGATGGATCTCTCCATTCGGACTCATTTGTTTACTCGGATGCCATGCCGCTGCATGTCTACTTGTGTGCCTTAGTCCACATTCTCGGACCCGAAGTCATCAAATAAGATGTGAATAAGATTAATTGGACCATTCATAAAGCTAAAGCAGACGGTTATGAAATGATGTTTGTGTAGTCCTCTCCTAACACACAATGTCCAGATGCTTGCATTTTATGATCTATTCCTCGGCAGTGGGTTTTGCATCGTGGCATGTTGGATTTTACTTACCGTGAATGTGACCACCACTTGTCAGGAGTCTTTGGGCCCTATGGAGGGCACATGTCACTGCGTGTGAATCGTACCCGATTTCCTCATCAGGTGATGTTGGTTACATGGCTGACCCAGGGCTGTAGTCTAGCTGCTGTAACATCACACCAGCGTAACGTGCATGGAGCTTGCTACACAGATGCAGAGCTTTAAATCTTTAGAACGAAATGGCCTAGAGGAGCCTTCATATGTGACTGCTGTTTGTAGGCCATGAGAATCAGTGTTGCTTTATAGCTGTGGCAGAGAGAGGAACTCAACATGGAATTAATTGTGGCGCTCAACCTTGCTTGAATGATTCGTCCGCCAAAGAAATCACCTTAACTAGTCTTTGAATATCTTTTTAAGGGACCATATGCAACTTTTTATATTAATTTCACCATTCAATGCATCACGACTGATCATTCCTTCAAGCTTATTTGCATCCGCAGTCCCTGCATGTCCTTTTGATGGTGGGAGGAAATCGGAGCACCGGGGGGAAACCCACACAGACACGGGGAGAACATGCAAATTCCACAGTTAAGCATTCTACATATAGCATCAATAGATCTCAATTATGAGGTTCTGCTGTGGCAATGTATGAGCTGCTGCATTTGTGATTGATCAATAATTTGATCAATAATTCATGGCGTGTTCTTCATCAAATCTTTCATTTCTTCTGCCATGTCTTCATCTATTGTGAATTACTGTGTTGTTAGATTTTTTTGTATTCCCGCATGGGTCTTCATCAAAATGCATGGATGAAACATGTTCAAAATGCATCTTCTCAACGGAAATGAACAGAAACACTGATAGTCACACTCACTCATATTTCCACCTTGGAAATGTCCAAACCCTTTCGAGGGGTAAAAAGTCCAGATTATTTCTGTATTGCCTGTGGTGGTAGACAACTTGAAGAGCTATAACCCAACCTAATGCATTTTTTTATGTACGTCCTTCATGTCAAGGCAGCCAAGAGCATCCAACTTTATGGGTCAGGGGAGACGCATCATCGCATCAGACAAGACAGAGGGGTTGCTGAGCTGAGCTCGCTAACTGGGCTAAGCAGACATGCAGGTGTACAGATGCCAGCACCTTTCATGATGTGAGCTTTCCCGCTTGGGAGCAACCATTTATTTTGCCCTTGATTTAGGATGGCGCATTACTCTTCTTGTTTAAGCTTCCACACAGTCCTGATCCGTAGCCATGTTATGCAGGATAGATAGATGTCTATAATGAGGTTGACAGATTGAGAACAGACACGCCATACAGACTGACGCAATCAAACGCAATGCGTGGCTTGGTGTTTTATTTTTTTGTACTTCTTTCACCCACATGGTTCAAAGGGATAAAACGGAACGCAGCAAAACAAATTACATAGAAGGAAGATCACGCTTCCTTCTGCCATGGTTGCACTCACTGTGTTTCTCGCCCGTGTTGCACCAATAATGGTCCATATGAGCAGTGGTATTTCTTGGTGGTTGTTACCTTTGGGGTGCCACATTTTGGGTGTGATGGATGGTCAAAATGCAGTCAGGAATTCAGCTTATTGCTACATCACAGCAGCTAACATTTTTTTCTAAGCGAATAGGTACAGATTATTTTGCTGATTGAATTTGGAATGAAGGGAGAACTATTTTGTTACAAAGAGCATCACAGCAAGGTCACGCTAAATCAGGTTTCCTTTTTTTTCAAGGATGTGAACGTGACTCCCTAGGACTACATTTTTGTCAGTCGTCGGTGCAATTTGTGCCTGGGAGAAGGTAAAGATCATGAGATGGGCTCTTTAAAATGGCAACATAGTAAAGGCTGCAGGGTCCTTGATGGATGCCTGGAAGTGAGATGCAAGGTAATATTTCGGGAGGGAAAATCTCATTTTCTCAAAGCTAGCTTTAGGGAGCACTAAACTCAATCAAACATAAATGTAATCAAACATGTCATCTCTCTTTGTAGCTGTGCAGGGATCTTGGTCATCCCAACACATACAAACACTTCCCTGTTGCTCTCTCTCTTCCTCTCTTCTCTGTGTCTCTCCATTTCCACCCTCCACAAACACAGAGCAAAGAGTCAGGGGGTGGTCATGATGAGGTTGCATAGCAGTCACAGAAGGGGGTGTGTGTAGCCTCTGTTTGATAGGATAAATCCGTTTGATTTCACTGACTGAACTTGGCACTTTGAAAAGAGAGGCCATGCAGATAGTTGTAATATGCTGTAGTGGTAATATGACAGAACTTATTAAAAGCACAAAAACAGCTTTTGTTTAATTCTCTACCTTTAAATCTGTCTGTCAATGCTTTCTGCATCACATCAATGTTTGTGTCTTACTCTGGCATTGTCAGCATGCTTAATATTTGGTGCAAAGTAGCCTTTAATGCTGCCTGGTGCAGGAAGGGCGTCTGGCCTTAATCCCACACACTCTATATAGGCATGTGTCCACCCCCCAACATGGGGACTAATCGTAATTCATAAAAATTGACCTTTTATGCAGCCCAAATATTAAAACCACCCCAAAATATATTGCATGCAAAGGAGAACCATCTCAGCTTAAGTGTGAAATCATAGTGGAAAGCAGCACATGATGCCAATTAATACTCTCAGTAACCCAATTTTGAGGCTAAAGATGGCTCTGGCTGCAGCCCCCCCCCCCAACTTACAAATAATTTTCATTTCATTTCCTTCAGTGCACAAAAGCAGCAAAAACGTCCTGAGTTTGAATCTCAGGCTGTCCCAGGTCCTTTCTGTGTTTAGTTTGCATGTTATCCCCATGTCTATGTGGGTTTCCTCTGGGTGCTCAGGTTTTCTCCCACCATCATAAAGACATGGATGTTAAGGTTAATACTCCTATCTGTGCCCCTGAGCAAGGCAATAGGAAAAAGAACTGGAGATGGTCCCTGTGTGCTGCAGCTGCTCACTCCTCCTACACAGTAGGCTTGGTTAAATAGAGAGAAGATTTTTTTAATATGTCCAAGGACAAATGAGTAAAACCTCCTACTCCTTTTCTTCTTCTTTTTCTTCTCCTCCTTCTCCTCCTCTTCCTCCTCCTCTTTCTTCCTCCGTGTCTGATAATTTATTTAAGAAAATGGTACTTTATTCTCAGTCAAAGATGTACTTTAAATTATTGCCACAAGAAACTCAGTGCTCCCATGAAATCAGTTTTCTGCAATTATAATGAAATATAAAAGAGATGCTCCTCAGATTCTGAGGGGCATCCCTTTCTAACAGCTGAAGGGGAAATAATAAGAAAGACTAGTGCAAAGCATCACATCTGGGATCTTTAACTGTGTAGGTGTATTCAGTGTGTATTGCTTACACCCCGTCTTGGTTCTTAGCATCTTATTACCAAGTGTGCGTCCCTTGCTTGTTAAATGTAGTTAACCATGGGGGTCTCGTCAGTTTGGTGACATACTGATTCTGTGTACCCCCTTTTTTGTTTCCTTAGCTGCTTTCTTAACATCCATTTGCTAATCTCAATATCTGCAGAATAGTAAAACATTACCCAAATTGGTGCTATTTGTTAAAAAGGACAGAGATCCTTAGAAGGCAGCAAAACAGCCCCCCTATATCAGATGGCATTAATTGGACATTGATAAGGGTGGACTCTGACTTTGCAGTGACTGATTTTGACTTCAAGAAAAGGTTATGTTTAATGACCTACAACTGCTTCAACCCAATCTTGATTCATTTTGAGAGCAGTGAGACAGAAGGATCATTTTTTTAGCCATAGGATGTATACCATCTTCAGGGAAACCACCAATGGAGGAGAGCGTTCTCAACAAATAAGGAAGAAAATAACCCAGTGATTCAAATGATGTATTTCAGTCTTGATCACTACAAGCCTGCTTCAAGCTTCATGGATGAAAAAAAAATCACTTGAATTACTGGATATAAGATGTATATCTATATGTATATGTGTGTATAGGTATATTTTCATCCATCATCAACTGCTAATATAAAGTTGGGTCATGGAGTCATGCTGGAGCCAGTCCCAGTGCTCATTGGGCAAAAGGCAGGAAAAGACCCTGGACAGGTCACCGTTCCATCACAGGGCTTGAGTAGTTTGGGATTCAGTATCTTACTCAAGGCCGCTTTGACATGCTTTCCACAAGGGTCAGGAATCGAACTACCAATATTCCTATTACTAGATGACCGCCCTACCCCTTGAGCTACGGCGTCCCAATTCACTGTAAGGATTATACAAAATTGTACTGTTAATCTAATACAATAATGTACAATACAATCGGGGGGGCTTCGGCATGTCAGTGACAGAGGATGTGCTTCGGGAACTGATGAGCCAGATCTTGTAGGTTTGAACCCACCGTGGGCTGTTAGGAAGGGCTTCTGGTCTTAATTCCCCAAGCTCGATCTGTGTCCGTGTCCACCCCACGCTACATGGGGACTCATCATGACCCGTGAAACAGACCTCTCTCTCACTGTATTTCTACAATCTGCTAATGTGAGTAATCACAGTGATTTGCATGTATCCGTTTTCCCTTCAAATAGCAGCGTGGTTTTATCAAATTGAGCAGGAAGATGGTTTTTGCAGTCCAGTCCAGAGGAAACGGGATTGAAGACAAATTTGTGGTTCATGGCTTGCTGGCAAGTCTCTTGGGTTACACCTGGATCATAATATTGAAGAAAAACAACAGCAATTAAGTTCCTTAATGTACTCAGATGGATCAATGAAGAGCACCTAACGCCGCACAACCAGGGGGGTATGGAGGGCAACAAGCTCACAGATACCAAGAGAACCCTGCAGCATCCTGCAGGGCTTTTTGGTTTCCCTGGCTTTGTTAAATGGGATGATTTGGAAAGGAACGCGTGGGAAACGATGGATGGCATGCTTGTGATGCAACTCAAGAGCAAACTCGAAGCCACAGAATAACGAGGAACATAATCCCTAAAGACAGTCTCATTTGGTTGGTAAACAGCCAGAAGTGAAATAAACGTCTTCTAATTTAGGATATCAATCACCGACTCCATCGCTAACTTGGTCCATCACGCCATTCTGCTCTGGGTGAAGACAGACCGGAGAATGCAGAGAAATGTTCAAGCTAGGGCCAAACTGCTCTCAATATGTACTAGTGTCTGCTTTGCAGTAAAATGGAGTGCTTATTTCTGACACGTTCTCTGGCTGAATTGTTTCTTCCCTTCAGATTACTCATTGTAAATCCCATTCTTAGCCTCCATCCAGCACATTCCCATTAGCTATGAATCATTCGTTCCTTTGGGAGGGTTTTTATGAGTTTAGCTGCAGTGATGTGTTTCTTGACAGTCATAGATGACAGCAGGAAAAGGATTTTGAATGTGTGCGTTACCGGCACAAAACAAGAAAATGAAGCCGTACATCACGCCGAGCCATGTTGATTACAGTAATTCATTAATCAATGACTAAAGACGGTGATTGCAGAGCTGCTTCAGCGGATCTTTAATAAAGTTTCTTTGTAATTAGAGTTGTTGATTCAGTCTCTTATAACCGCTCTGGTGACTTCATTTTAAGGGGCAGCATGGCTCAGTAGGTAGAGTGGGTCGTCTGGGAACTGGAAGGTTGCGGTTTGATCACAGCACCTGCAGAGAAACGTGTTGAAGTGTCCCTGAGCAAGACACTGTTCCCCTAACTGCTCTGCCCTGTGATGGACCGGTGGCCTGACCTCAGATAAGCGGTTGACAGTGGATGGATGGATGGATGGACTTCATTTTAGAAGGTCCTGCTGGTCTCCATTCTACAGTGGTGCCCATGTTCATGTTGCTTCAGTAAACTACACAGGGCAACAAGTCAAAGGAAAGCCTCTTTAATTGGTCATTTTATTCCCACAGTGAAATTCATCTTCTGCCACATTTAGCCACATTCTGCCACATCCTGTAACATAGGAGCAGTGGGCAGCCGCGGGACCTGGGGAACAATTAGGGGTTCAGTGTCTTGCTCAAGGATACTTCAGCATGCTTATTGAAAGAGCCAGGGATCGATCCAGCGGCTTTTTCACTACATGGCCTGCTCTGCCCCCTGAGCTCTGCCGGCCCGTCAAAGGCCTCAAGGAGTGAAGTCCATAGGCAGGGAGTCACACTGAGTGATTACTATACACATGTTGATATTAAGCAGTGCCAGCGGGATGCCAGTGAAAAAACTGCCGTGCAGGAACCATTCAGAGAGTTCAGAGACATGATAGAAAAACCTTGATGTGATCATTCTTTAGGGACCACTTCAGGCCTGCTGTACACATGGGGTGCAGAGGTACTTAAGAAGACTCGTTTCAACCATTGGCCTGCGTGTCGCTCTGGCTTTCTTCCACTGTTAGGTGTATTGATCCATCACAGCAATGGGTCCTGAGAGGGGCCTTAGTGAGATCAGACTGGAAATGGTGGGAGACAGTCAGACATGGAGGAGTATTGTTAATTACGCTGATGTTGGATTGTATTGTTTCTGTCTTTTTTCCTTTCCAGCAAACTTAGCCAGCAGCATATCGGACTCAAACACAGCACCCCCTCATTTGACCGCATGGGAATGTGGGATTTTAGAACCACCTTCAAGTGCAGTACTGGTCTCTCTTTCTGGAGATTAGAATACATTCATCTTCTTTAGCCACTTTGTGAGTTGGCTGTAATTACTGTCACCACAACTATACTATATAATTATAATTTGGGCAGGCACCTAGTATTTATTATTCACGGATCTTTCAGACTGGAACGACAAAAACAAGTACAGTGTTATGTCGCAAAGCACAACTCTTTTTAGTTAAACTGTTCTGTAATTAGACTGACGGATTTTCAGTGTATTAACCATCCGTTCTCTCTCTCTCTCTCTCTTTCTCTCTCTCTCTCCCCCTCTCTCTCTCTCTCTCACACACAAACACACACGCAGACATACACACACAATCGTATGCACACATAAACAGAAGCATAAGCATTTATACCCATTAAGATGCAAATCATTTAATGGAGGGTCAAG
>OMLC01104474.1:8117-28474 GCA_900302585.1 Regalecus glesne
GGGGGGGGGGGGTCCAACAATCATTGAAAGACACATGCACAATTTCACTATTCCCAGAGCTGTGTGCTCCAACTATGTGCCACTGAAAGCCATGTGTGGGGAAGATTTTTTTTCTACAGAAGTTGTTTGTTTTCTTACACCAGTAAACCTTCAAATAGAAAGAATGAATCAGCCAGTGAAATTAGTTGCTATAGTATCTGGGTGGAATAAAAACAGACATGCATATACTCTCAATGGCACACTATTGGGGACAGCTACAATACTGGCTATAGGAAGAAGACTCAGTAGCTATCGGTTAGTGTATCTTGATGCATGCTCAATAATCCAGGTAAGGAAATCACAAAAAACTGAATTGGCTCAACTAGATCAGAAGTTTATTCAGAAACATCTCATCACTCAAACAGGTGACATCTACAGTCTGAGCAGACTGCAAGCACCCCCCCCCTATAAACAGTACATCGATACCACACAACAAAAGGCTGGTTTCATATGCAAGTTGGTCATTGAGTGCACACTCAGTGGTAATGAGTCCTATTCACAGACGACCGGGGATTCTGCTCAGACTGAAGATGTCACCTATTTGAGTGATGGATCATTTCTGAATAAACCTCTGATCCAGTTGAACCGATTCACCTTTTTTGTGTTTGTTAATGTCTTAATAACCTTCAATACCTGCGATAGCTGTTTTTTCTTGGGAAAAAACAATATCTTCATCTTCATCCGGGCCTATGTCTTCAATCAGAACCAGGTCTACACTACCCTGTGATTCGGTATAAAGGGAAGGAGGTGAAGGCGGAGGAAGAGCACTAACTGAAGCGGAAACTGGGCCTTGGGACAAGACCCCAGATGAGGGTGGGACTGGGTCGGTGGCCGGTTCACAATCTGGAGGTGGAGCAGAAGTTGAAGGAGCAGGAACAGGAGCTGGAGATGGGACTGTAACAATGGCTTGGGATAGAGGAGAAGCTAAAGCAAGAGAACTGGCTAAGCTAGAAATAATAGCAGGGATTAGGGATGAGGGTGAGGCTGTTATTGGAGTGGTAGTAGCAGGGACATATTCTAATGGAGTTTTCAATTGATCACTGCCCACAGAAAGTAATGGGGTAAGAGGAGGTAATGCTTGGGCTGGGATAATCTCTGCAAGTTCAGACACCGCCACCTCTGCAGGGGTGCCTGGGGTTAGAGCTGGATCCTCCTGAGTGATAAGAAACTCTGGCACAACAGCCATCTTCTTTGGTCTCCCTCTTTTCACTGCACTGCTTTTCTGCTCATTTCTTGGTCTTTTACTTCTGCTCTTCATCCTAACAGAACACAATGAAATGTAATCAACCTGGACAGTGGACACTGATACAGTTGTTTGCAATATTTTTCAATCCTCTTACTGCAAAGTCCTTGACCTGGATCTGGAGAGTCAGTAGTTATAAATATCAGAGCAACCTTTGGTTTCCTCTTGCTCCACATTCAGTGTAAACCAGGAAACTGATAAACAGATTGACTAACAATCACTCCGTTTAAATAGATAAATAAATTAATGAATGAATACAATAGATTTGGATTTCTCTGCATTTTAACCCATCCTATTACATAGGAGCAGTGATCTGCCAACATACGGCGCTTGGGGAGCAACAGGGGGTTGCTCAAGGACACCTCGACATGCTTTCTGCAGGACCAGGATAGAATCTGTGACCTTCCAATTGCCAGACAACCGCTCTACCTAGTGAGCTATGGTGCCCCTAAATACAATATCCATCTCTCAGCTCACCTTAAAAGCTCAAAAGCTTTTGTTACTTAGTTCATAGTGCCTTGCGAAAATCCTGCCATTCATTTTTAATTGTCATTGTGAAAGAACAGTGATGAGTTAATTTAATGATCCACTGTTACATGGTTATCAGGGTCGTCTTAAGCCATTAAACAGCAGCCTGAGAGGAAGCAGTACAAAACTTAACCATTTTGGATTTTTCCAAGCATGCTTAACCGACACCTGTGGGTTTCTTTCTTAATGATAACAGTCCTGTTTCACAAATTTACCCATAAACCCACTGGGTAGTTTCCTTTTCTTCTGCCTCAGCTTTTCTCTTCCTGAGAAGTTCTCTGTCGCGAAGTCGACGTGGGACCCCATCTAAAAAAAATAGAAATATTTATTTTTTTAAGTTAAACAAGGATACATACAACTACTAATGGTAATATAGCTGGACTTAGTACAGAATATATTAATAACCACGTATGGAGAATATTTGCAGTATCCTCAGATGATATCAGAAATGTAGCATTAACCCTCAGTTATTAACCCTCAATGTGATTTAGCATTGAAAAATCGGCTTTCTCTCACCAACACACAGGAGGTGGCTTGCTCATTCAAGACACTTTTAACAACACAAAGTTTAGTCTCTCATCTGGAATAATAATAATAATACTGACAGTTAAATGTTGATTTAAACATCATTTTGTGTTTGTCCTAACCCAACTGAGTATACATATATATTATGCCAATAGATTTTGACTTAAGGTAAAACATCTACAGAGAAATAACTTTTATGTCCTTTGAGGAATTTAGACCCAACCTTGAGTGATGTTTATGTTAATACTGGTTTAGATCTCATGAGAATAAAATATTAAATAAAGGCAAGGTTAAATCTTACCTTGTGTGCCTTCTGGCTCTTTACATTCTAACTCCAGCTTCTCTTTTTGCGCCGTCTCCTCCATTCTGAGTCTGGCTATGAGTGAGCGCAATTTACAGAGAGCGGGAAAGCTCAAAAGTAGACTAAATAACTTGTGACAGTTTTCAGTTCCCACCCCTTGAAAAATTATCTGGTTAACCATTATCGTATTGTTGGGAGAGTTCTTGTAGCTTCGCTCTTATCATATTTGTAAAGGTGGAGGAGTTGGCATGGCACCAGCAGAAAAAAAACTGTTATGTGTTTGGTTGTACTATATATGTGTGTTTGGTATTAGGGGAACCTCAAATAGCTTTATATCATGACCTTTTATTAAAAATGTTACTGAACGCCTTTAGATTCAAAAATTTCCTAATTTACCCAACAAACTGATTTGAGAAACATGGGGAGAAGTATCTCTCTCTCTTTCTCCCTCTCCCTCTCTATCTCTCTGTGTGTGTGTGTGTGTGTGAGTATATATTGGAGCAAGCCTAAATTGGGTTAGCTCTACAGAGTGAGTCTTGGAAAAGTGAAGAGGCGTACCAATACAGCTTTTCAGAGGGAATAATTGGCTTTTACTGAATTTTGGACGATATGCACAATGTCTAATGGTTTGGAATGAACCTAATTAAATACAACAAGTGTAACCTATTAGCCAGTTTAGCTTTAAATGTGATATTATACAAATTTAATTTGCATAAAGAACTTGACCTCAAAGGCATACATGGTCTTTTACATGGACAGGAAATAGTCACGTGACACTTTAATTTTTTGTTTACTAAAATGTTGATGCTCCCTTTTCAAAATACAAATCATCATAGCTGGCAGAATACCATGTAGCCAAACCACAAAGTGCCATGCAGCCATTGTGGCACCAGAGTAGTTTCATGCATATCTTATCTCATGGATGGGGAGCGGTCTAATTCTGGGGCGCGTTCTCAATCTTCACACAACACATTGAGGTTGGATACATATTGTTTGAGCCACTCACAGAAAATAGCTCCCTGGAAAGGGTAAATGGTAAATTGACCAACTTTTTATAGCCTTCTTTTAGTCAAGCAACCACTCAAGGGATGTGGTAGGTCAGTGGTAGAGCACAAGCTTCAGGAACTGACAAGCCAAAAGCTGTAGGTTCAAACCCACCGCAGGGGATCATGAAGGTCATCCAGCCTTAATTCCCCAAGCTGCATCTACATACGTTTCACCCCCACAATGTGGAGACTAATTATGACCATCTCTCTAATATAGTAACCATTTAAAATGAGTAAATACCAAATGCCTTCCAATACTTACGTAATGTTGAGGGGCATTATTAACTCACCTCAGCAATTGCAGACACTTCGGATACTTGAGTTTTCAGTAGTATATATTCACTTCATTCAGGACTTGACTCATCCATCCATTTCCATCTTCACACCAACAAACACGTATACAGAACACAAGCACTTCAAACAGATACAGTTCTGCAACTTATCCTAAATTTTTTCAGTATATTTTTGGGGTTGTATGCATTTGTCAGTTATATAAAATAGGATTAAATTCCATGGGATTCTGCTGATTTTCAGATTAGAGGTATAATCTTGAGAAGTGTGGAAACTTTTAACAGCTCTACAAGGGGAGAAAATCAGTTATGTCATAACTTGTTTCACACCTATTCTTTTTGGTGACAAATGAATTCTACATATGTTTCTGCAATTTCAAATAGTGCAACGTATTCTCAACGTTTTTACTTTTAAGTGGTTAAAACTGCTAGAGGGAGAAATGCTTGGGTACAAATGACCATGTTATAATCAGATCCATCTTTAACTGCAGATACTTGAGGCATTTGAAGTGAATAGCCGGACATAAAAATATGAATATGTTCAAATTTCCTTGAAAAAAGGTTTGTTTTGTCAACCATGAGTACTGCGATCTAGGTGGTCAAATTACTGGTAACTGAATATGGCTGACAGCAAACAAGAGAGCCGTAAGCATGCTCCTTTGTCTGTTTACCCAGTCCCCGGACACTGACTATGATCGATATAAACTAAGCCATAAGCAGAACATTTGTCACCCATATGTGGTACACAATAAAAGTCCTAAATTTGAGGAATGTCCTCATAGATATTCTAGCGCCCTCTCCTGGCATATTTTATTAACAGTTTTTTTTAAACTTCACAAGTTTGAAGTGCAAGAATTTTTAGCACATCCAGGTGAGATCGGATGCTCCATAGAGCTAGCGTTAATTATTCTTAACCAAAGTGTTCAACAATCCCACTTCTCCAAAATCATCTGAGAGAGTTCCACCAGTTAGGTTTACTGTTGAAACAAGCATTATCACGATACCTCTTTAAACATTTTTTAAATTCCCAAATGCTCTTAAATTTGGCATAAGTATATTTCCCTGATCACTTTGATATCACGCTTAATTTTGATTGCATATTTGCAAAAACATCTGTAAATGATGTTTTTGTGTGGTATATGGCTCTGGAGGTTGGCACACACCACTACTTCTGCTGGAGGGACTTCGGTTCAAAGCAGGAAGTAGTGGGGGTGGGGGTAGGAGTCAACCCACCATGTGCATATACAATGCTCTCTTCACTGCAAACCAAATACACTCCTTGTACTCTGTCAAAAAAGGTAGAAATAGATTTTTATGAAATTATAGACTAAAAGAGCATCAAATTTTGCCGTGCATTTTATTGATCATATATCACATAAGCGATTACAAATACAGCCTTCCTCAGGTTACATTTAAAACTGTGCTTTAAAAAGAGAAGAGTTTCAGATATGAAAACGTCATGTTTACACAAGCAACAGGTAGTATTACAGTGATGTTTAAAAAGACTCATTTATGAGGTCAGATACCAACCTCGATCATCTCAATAGCACTCAAGGCTACATACATGGATACATTATTCCAAGCCATCATTAACACTTTCGGTCGGGCAAAACAACACATTTAAACATGACTTACTTCAGTCGTGTTACAAAAACGTGTCGATATCATTTGCTTTAATTGAGTTGCTTATTGACATTTTAGAGTGCGTTATCCTTCCGGCGACTAACAAGGAATACGTCAGACCCCAAATTACGGCTAAATGTGCCTTTATTTCTATGCAACATAAAGCTCCTTGCTAAAATAAATGGCACCGTAGCACCGTGTCGGGGCAGCATCAGGTTTGGTGACTGCATTGCCTTTTTTTCCTTTTTTGTTAAAGGCTATTGGCGTTTCTGGGCAGAGGGGACGCTGTTGAGCATATTGTTTCAGTCCCGTTTCCCTCCATGGTTTCTCCTCTCCCCGACCAACTTAGCGTTTGCTCAGTTCATTATACAGTACCATATTCTCCCTCCATTAGGGCATCTCTCTGCCTTTGGACTGAAGAATCCACCAAGACCCAAGAGGGAAAAGTTGAACTTTCACGAGGGAAGATGGACATGGAAAAGAGGATCCACTTGGAGCTAAGAAACAGGACACCATCTGATGTAAGTCGTGCTTTAATAAACCAAACCTTAGTTTTCTGGCTACCCTTGCTAGCTAGCTTGCTACTTTTTTGCTTTCTGAGTGACCTGTGTAGCTAACGTAATGGTGACCACATGGGCTTTAGGTTTTGTTTCTTATTTCCAAAGCGGTTGGAAAGTACAGCGAACAAGCTTAATCCATTTTGCCGATTTGGACTGGGCGTGAGGGGGCAACAAGACGAGGAAAGCTCAATTCAATCGTTACTTTCAAAAGCCGATTCTTTAGCTTGCTGGCATTATTGCAGTCTTTTAACCGTTTCGCAGCCACATTAGTCGATGGTGCACACACGGTTCAATCGAATCCTATTGTGGCATCTCCGTTTATAAACTTCTATTTACGTCGGGGTTTTCGGTTAATAGCTTCTTTTACGTTACGTTATGGCTCCACGGAGTGGGATATTTTATAGAGTCCTTGGAAGCCATGTTTGTGGCTAGCGTAACTGGTAAATGGGGCGCCTTTGTTAAAATGTACTTTAAACTCTTCGGTATTTGTATGAAATAAAATTTTTGAAACATGTAAACGGATCACCCCCAATCACAGGCGAGGTCTGTGTCTTTGGAGTAATTTCCAAGACCTATAATCAGCTACGCCGACAAATAAGAGTCACTTCACGAGTCATCCATATCTTCGCCAATTAACTGAGCCCCTGTAACTAACATTAACACGGTGTTTAAACGCGCACGACGGTGACATATTCGCGTCGTATTGTCGTGATTGTGTATTCCGCTCACTCCGGTCAACATAAGTTATAGAGGGAGTGTACAGTAGACTAATTCAGTTAAATATGTTGCCTACACCCATGCCTACGCCGAGCTTGCTTATTCCAATAGTCACGAATAATATGTCATTTATGAACTTATCGCCATTATCGCGGCTCTGCCGTTGAGACGGGAGATTAGGTTTACAGTTAAAGTTGAAATAACTCCTGACAGCAGCCAGCCAGCTATTATTTTTGTTCCCGCCATATTATAGCTTCGATACGACGGGTCTCGAAAAAACATGCGAGGCACTGTAAACATGAAAACACCGACGGTGGACTTCGGGTCTGCCACTAAATCTCTAATCGTAGATAAACTACATGTCGTTTTTCCTACGGAAACGATCAAGTTTGTTGACCGGCGTCTCCGAATTACACTAGACCTTGCGCCCAATTCCTGGACAAACCCAAACTCGACGTTCCGCGTTTCTTCGAGTCGCCATGCAGAAATTCATTTTAAAGCGATTGTTGAGGCTAGGAAAAACCCAAACAATTTAAGCCGATGCATAAATTAATTGTCTCTGTAACCTGCTCATAAACAAAAGAAAAACTTCCCTTTCGGAAGTGTTGTTCAGAGAACTGCATACTGTATCTCAGGGATCGCCATGTTGTCACGCTGTCGTCTTTGAAGCTCATGAGAAAGGAACTCTCTCCATCTTTGTTTTACTAGATTTCCGTTCTGCACGTTTTCTTCGCGTTTTTGAACTCAAAGCTGACGATGCGGTCTTACAGACTTTTGTATCGTGTTGCCCACTCGACGACGAGGCGTCCTGTTTCGCCCGTTAAGTCGATTTTCGGGCTAAAAGAACGAAGAAAAACAACTACTGGGAACATTCGCGATCCTTTCCGCTGCCGTTGTGTGGCTAATGGCGGGTTAGGCAGACTTCTCATGCAGCCCCTCCACTGCACGGCTGCGTTTAAAAGGGGCAATGGCTAGCCTGTAGCGAGCATGCTAACAAAAAATCATTGCATTTGTCATTAGCGACTGCATCACTGGGCCCGATGGGGAACGCAGAGCTGTTTTTAAGAGCACAACTGCGCTGCTTGGCCAAACGTTAACATTACGACACAATAATGCCTTTCTTATTGCAGATTCTAACGTTTTCATTCTTTTTTATTAAACTTAGCCTTTGTAGGGTTGATGGGCTCGTCTGTTAAAATAACTTTTGCCTTGTTTTATGGAACGGTCAATTGTGCAAGCTTTTAAAGTGACGTGTTTAAATAAAAGTAACCCCGCCCCCACTTAGGATGTTTTAATATTTATACATGTAGAAATAAGTTCTCCCCCACATACACACACAACACATGTTTTAAAGAGAAACTTTGTAGCAACCATTAACGGGCTTCCAGGTGACTTTTGTCCGTTTTTGTCTTCAAATTTGGAGTCCTAGCTTCCATTTTCAGTCACACTAAAGGGTTTTTCACCCAGAAGTTTTAAAAAACTAACACAATTGCATGGTACTCTCAAGTGGTTTCTGTTTGACTTTTTGAAGTTTGTTCACACAGTTGATGTTGGATATGCATCTAGTCTCAAAGCAGATATGAAACTATAAATTTGTCTTGATGCATGCTCAATAATACAGGTAAGGGAATCACAAAAAAGAAGTGAACGGTTCAACTGGAACTCAGAAGTTATATAAAAAACGTTTAGTCACTCAAACAGGTGACATCTTTAGTCTGAGCAGATTACAAGCATCCCCCCATTATAAATCGTGTATCCATACATTGAGTATTTTTAAATGAGAAAAAATCCATTTACATTTTAAATTGTTACTTTCCCATTCTTTAGGTTCAAGAACTCGTTCTTGACAATTGTCGGTCGAATGAAGGGAAAATCGACGGCCTCACAGCTGAGTTTGTCAACCTGGAGTTCCTCAGTTTGATAAATGTTGGTTTAATCTCAGTTTCCAATCTGCCGCAGTTAGGAAAACTCAAAAAGGTAAAGTGATGTTGCACCCTCATAATTGATGTGTACCTGTTAACTGTTATTTTGGTCATATTTGTTTAGTATTGCCTTTCTTCAGTATTTAATCAGTATTTCAGTGTTTTGTGTAAGTTACAACTATCTTCTGGATGATATTATGGTTATTTGTTTTAGTAATTGTAATATTGTCTCTTTATTTCAGCTGGAGCTAAGTGACAACAGAATTAGTGGTGGCCTTGACTTTTTAGCAGAGAAACTTCCCAATCTCACACATCTAAACCTGAGTGGCAACAAACTCAAAGACATCAGCACGCTTGAGCCATTGGTATGTGTGATGGATTATCCATAAATGATGTTTAATTGGATAATTTGCCACACTTGACTGTCTCCATACCCCATTTATGTTCTAAAGTAACTTTTTTTGGGTTCAAGGATTATAATTAAAATATTTAGTCCCCTTTAGATTTTGTGTTGTGTATATGGAGGACTATAATTGAAATTATTGTTATTGGAATTAGAAATATTTGGGACACTTGGCCACAGTATTGGCTTTGGATGGACTAACTACAATCCATATATCATTGATTATAAAAATAGTAATATCTGGAGCCCCTGTGTCTCAGGTGAATTCTACATGGATGTTGCTTAGCTAAATGGATTGCATACGTTTACATAGCAACACTGATACGATGCAACAGTTATTCACTAGAATGGCTCTTTGCTTTCTACCCTTAGAAAAAGTTGGACAACCTGAAGAGTTTGGACCTGTTTAACTGTGACGTGACAAACCTGAATGACTACAGGGAGAGTGTGTTCAAACTGCTCCCACAACTTACCTATCTGGATGGTTACGACGAGGTGGACAGGGAAGCCTCAGACTCTGATGGTGAAGCGGATGGATATGGTGAAGATGATGAAGATGATGAAGGTAATGTCTAGTACCTCAGAGGTTTGGTGGAACTGGTATCTTTTGTTTTTTTATCAATTTATCTTACATTAGATACAATATTCTCATTTATTGTGTTAATTAGATAGAGTGTATTATACTGAGAAAACAATAGAAACCGTTTTGAACCATATCTCAGTCACATTATTATGTAATGGCACATAAAATGTGTGAATTGATGGCTCTATGACCCATGACTAGCAAACACATTTGGACTGTTTTGCAGAGGGTGAGGAGGAGGAGGATGGAGAGGAGGAGGACTTTGATGAGGAGGAGGAAGATGAAGATGAAGAGGAGGTAGAAGGAGAAGAGGATGATGAGGAAGTTAGTGGAGAGGATGAGGTAAAATGATGTTCGGTACAAACATTCTGAGGTGCTGTTTCTTCTGATTTCATTGAGTCACTTATACTCTGGCTGTGCGTTTTTTCAAGGAGGAAGATTTTGGTCAGGATGGTGAAGTTGATGATGAAGATGATGATGATGAAGATGATGATGATGATGGTAGGTATTATCTCTTTCAGATTAAATCTAAGAAAGTTTATTCTCATTTGCTTAAAAAATATTAATTAAACTTCATATCTAATTTGGCTCTCGTGCTAACTTCAAACATTTGATTGTTAAGAAGACACAAATGTGCCCAAATTCTTTAAACTATGTAGGGTTGATCTCAAGAGCTGCTACTGTGACATCTATCTGAAAGAGAGGGCAAGTGAAAAGAAGTTGCCTTTAAGAAGAATTTACATTATAATACATTAACCTCTGTCTGCAGTGATTTCTACGGAACGTTCCCTTAGGTATTCCCAAAATCTTAGGAAACTTGTGTGTATAAATACATCCTACATTCCAGTCTTTTTCTAGTTTAGAGACTAAAAACTCGGATCAAAAAAGTCCATCTTTAATCTGTCTTGATGTATACTCCATCTTTTATACCTTACTGAACTAAAATCCCTTAAAAGTGGAGATTGTACCACATTGAAAACCCTGATCATATTTTAACATTAGTGTTCAAACTTATGTCCTTCCCTCATCTCGAGGCATGTGTGACATGACTTTTGGATACTCAAAATTGTTGCCTGATTTGTTTCAACCAAATTTGGTTTTCCATTCAAAACGTTTAACATCTTTCATTTCTTTTCTCCTTCTTTTTCCTGCCAGAAGCAGAGGCTGGCAAAGGCGAAAAAAGAAAGCGAGAGCCAGAGGATGAAGATGATGATGATGACGATGATGATGAAGATTAAGAGCAGAAGTGGGGGAAAAACGAGAGCCTACCGAGTTACCAACCCCTCCCCTCCCTCAAATTTCTCCAACTGAACATCCACCCACCCTTCAAGTCACACCGCCTTTTCTACACCCCCCCAGCTCTGAGCTCCTTTTTTTTGGGCAAGACTATACTGGACGGGTGGGCCAAGTGGAGCTGCCCCTCACCTCCCTTTTGCCCCATTGAACCAAAAGCCACCTGTCCTCCTTCCTTCCCTGTCATGCCCATGCCACCACCCTAAGGTTCTCAGGCAGCCCACCACTCAGCATTCCACAATTTCACCGTCAAACCCTCTCTATGTGTACCTGCGTGAGGACTTTGGGACTGGTATCTAGTTTTGGGTCTGTGCTTTTAATATTTTGTTGGATGAATTATTTTCTGTTGTTGGGTTTATTATTTCTCTTATTTGTCTTTTCATTTTTGTTCCCGTTCCTTATTTTTCCCGATAAAATTATTGCTATAGCAACTGTGCAACAAGAGAGCCATGGTTTTTAGTGTGGCCACCTGTTGCACAAATCAAGGTTGTAGCTACATTTTTACTTTCTGTATGACAAAAAAACTTTGTAAATAAAATGTTAACATTTTGCGCTTTTCTCTCTCCCTGCTGTGCTTTTTCTGGTGTTGCTGTCAGGGGAAAGGAATGAAGTAGAAGCCATATTACTCATTTTTCCCTCAACCAACACTGTATCTTACCTCTAGTAATGGCAGCTGCACAAATTTAGTCTAAAACCAAGGCTTTGAATTATCTTTAAATGTATTTGTTTTAAACCTCATTGGCAGTAATACTTGCTTCACTTAGCTAGTTTCTTAGTGGAATTAAGATTTTACGTTGCATAGGAATTAATGTGTGCACCAAGTGGAAAAGCAATGTTCATACTTGCTCATCTAGCGCAGGGAACAGTAAGTCCAGCTTAGACGATTACTGTTCTCAAAGAAACACCTGTTAAAAGAAAGTGTTAACTGCTGTGTTATCCTAAAATCTACCTCTTTCAAACCCCTTTTTTATTTTGAGTCAAACAAGTCAGAACAGTCTTTGCAGAGATGGTGGCTAGCCCTCTACATGTTGCATCTTGGGTGGGGGAGGGGTCAAATTCACTAATCAGAGTCAACAGTCTGGCAAATGAGCATGAGAGAGCAGCAGTGACAAGCAGGCTGAGCACTGCTGTTTGCAAATTGCTTGGCTGGCTGATTTCTTTTTATGACAGCTGATCAAATAGACATGTTAACAGCATCATTGGAATTGATATTAGTCTCAGCTAGTCTGTCAATGTTACGTTACACGACGCGTTATTCATGTCGTTGGTTCGTGAGGATAATATTGTGCCTTGAAAGAGATGTTGCACACTTTGGGACACTAAAATGTTTATTTTATTTAAATGCTGGAAAAGTCCAAACACATTTTAGAAATGGTATTAAAAGGAATGGGGGAAATGTCATAATTGTACTGTACAGTGATATATTTTAAAGATATGAAAATGACAATGGATTTATTTATTTTTTAATTGAAGCTAATTCAGGCACACTGAGTATTGTCCAGCAGCAGGCTGTAATCTGTAATCTGAACCTGCAGCTACATCACTCCTTGATTGTAAGGTCGAAAAGAAGCTTTATTCATTTGTCATTGTACATACAGACAATGAATTTGCTCTGCATTTAATCAATCTTATTGTATAGGAGCAGCTGAAGTGACCAATGACCAACTCCAGTAATTTTTCCTATTGCTTTGCCCAGGGGTATAGGCAGGCTTTTTAACCCTAACATGCTGATCTTTTAGACGGTGGGAGGAAACCTGAACATCTAGAGGAAAGCTGCATAGACATGGGGATAACCTGCAAACTCCACACAGAAAGGACCTGGGACAGGATTCAAACCCAGGACCTTTTTGCTGTGAGGTAAGAGGCAACAACTAACTGTTGCACCACTGTGCTGCAGAGACTGCCAGAACATGCATTTAACATCAGTATGATGAAATTAATTGGATTTGTAATTGCTTTCAGTTAGGATCACTCGCATTGTTTGATATTGAAGGTATAGGAACTAATATGATCATATAAGGTATGGGGGATGTCAAAAGCCATTCAGCTTAAGTGGCCAGGTGAGATATAGCCATTTTTTTAAAAAAAAGTTTACATCCTGCCTCTTATGCTCTCAATGGATGTCCGCTAACATTTAAAGTTATCCTAAAAACATTTTGATGATGAAATCCAGTGATGATTGCTTGATAGTTAAAAAAAAGAATCAAGCATGAGGAAAGACTGAGGAATTCTTGACGGTAATATACCAAAGTGTGACAGAATATAAGACATTTGACACAAATCTGGGCACAAGACAATGGGTATGACTGAAAATGTGATGAAGTTGGCAGTTATATTTAATGTTTTATTGTCTGTCACTGACAGTGTTTTTCTAGAAAAGTGAAATGAAATTGAAGTTTTTGTGTCAAATAAACAGGATGGTATGTTCTGTTACTGGGTAAGAATAAATTATAAACCCAATACTTCAGATGAATTACAGATGAGATCAATATGCTGAATCTGCATAATTCAAAGGGGGAAAAACTTGTAAAAAAGGATAACTTATGGATTTGGGTGTTAGTTTTGGTAAATAGCTGCTTTCAAAGAGCTTCACGAGATTTGGTGGGGATGCAAAATAATAAACGGACAGATGATGTATTTAGTAGACAATAGCTTTTGTTAAACTTTATTTCTCACTGGATGTTTTACAATATATTTTGGGATAAACTGGCTACATTTAGGGATGGCCACATTCAACAGTCTATAGGTAGGGGTGTGACTGACATTGTGCATCAACTCATGATGTTGGTCATCTACAGTCCCATGTAAACAAGATATTAGTGAAATAATTGGGTCAGGAGGCTGTCATTGGCACTTACTGGCCATTTAGTTGATGATGTATGTAGCCCATTGCAATAGCTCAGTTGAAAATGAAAGACAATGGGAATACAACCCTGTTGCACACAGTGCAGCCAGTAAATATTGTATAAACAATTGGCCAAATCAGCTCTCGAAAAAGTCAGCTAGCCAGCTTTAGCAGCACAAACAATGCAAAAGGGGACTGTGTTGCAACATCTTTGTGAAGGGCAGCAGTTTGAATTTGCCCTGGTGTGCTCTTGGACCAAAGTCAATGAGTATCGCCAGACCCTGATACTACTGCACTAGAGTTGTCCGAGCAGAGGTTGCCAGGGTCAGAATACAATTCCGTGCAGCCATGTAAGTATGTGAGTCTGTACAATTGAGGAGTACAATGTGGATTTGCTTGTATTATGATGGGCTGTCTTGATACATGTTCAATAATCCAGGTAAGGAATTATTAAAAAAGGTGAATCAGTTAATCTAGGCACAACATTTTATTGAGAGAAAAGTTTCATCACTTGTACGGGTGACGTCTTCACTCTAAGCAGCCATCCCCATCCTTATAAACTGTATTGCACCGATGTATTATTTATAAGGATGGGGATGCCTGCATTCAGCTCAGACTGAATAAGTTGCCTGCATGAGTGGTGAAACATTCTCAATAAAACTTCACGTCCAGATGAACTAGCTGATTCACCTTTATCATGATTGTGGTAGGGTCTTTTGAATTATGTCTTACAAGCTTTACCAATCGATTGTATATACACATCTGTTCTTACACAACTATGGAATTATTTTTATTTCAAGATTATCTAAGTCAGGGCAAAGCCTGCTAGTTATTTGCAATTCCTTACCCCTAACATCTATCGTCTACCTCTTGCAATGAGCAATCACTAAGGGTTGCAAATGCATCAATGATAGCCAATTGAAGAAAAAGCTTTATGTATTCATTGCTATACATACTTACGATGAAATTTGTGACTCATCCTATTGGAAAAGAGCAGTGCCTATGGAGTAACTCTAGATATCTTTCCTATTGCCTTGCTCAGCGGCACAGGCAGGAGCATTAGTCCTAACGTGCATGTCTTTTTGATGGTGGGAGGAAAGAAATTCCTACCGACATGGGGAGAACATGCAAACTCCACACGGAAAAGACCTAGGATGGGAATCAAACCTAGGGACCTCCAGTAGTGAGGCAACAGTGCCAACTGCTGCGCAACTGTGCTGTGCAAACTGGTGTCTAAATTCAGGGGTTACCCAGGTTTGAAATTGGTCTCCGAGACAAAGTTCACAGCTAAAACATCCCATCTGTGTGTAAGAAAAAAGATGTATGTGCGAACAACTGATGAGTAAGGCCCATTGTACATATTGTGGGTATCTTGCATCACATTTGAAAGCATTGTTGTTTTAGGTCAAAATAGGTAGACCCAATATTTAAAGCACCATACATAAGAAATGTGTCTGCTTAAACCAAGGAAGATATTATAAAGAGCATCCATAAGTTTGTGTAGAAGCATAATCCTGTTTTATCTCATAGGATTCTCTTTGTGTACCTATATTTAGTTTGTTGCTATTTAAAACCTTTGCAGTTATTCTGAGAGACCCTAGCATAGGCAAGGACTTTGCAAACGCACAAACTAACATTCACACAGTTCCCTGCAAGTGGTGTGTATAGCTACTATATACACAAGATGGCTTTCAGGCTTTCTAATCACAGTGGTTGACATCCTCAGGAAGAAGCGGCGGTGTGCTTCTCTTTCACCATCCATCCGATTTGAATGTCAAATTTCTTAAGTTTCACTTGTAAGTTGTTCTCCCCCAGCTTTTAAAGCAGAATAAATAGAAAATACTCAGTACATCTGTGCCTTCTCTTCTGCATCAGATACAGAGACCTAACAAACACAGAACTGAAAAGCCACTGCCCTGAAAATAATTTGATCTTCAACAAGTTGTTTGTTTTTTTCTTCCAGAAAAACACATGTACAGTTTTTTTTGTGGGAAACTAAAACCTTTGGACCATGACACAGTCATTCATATCCAGAATCACAATCTTATTCCATGCACACAGATCTAGCATCTGAACTTCCAGACATTTCAACGACAGACATCTATCTTCACACACAGTAGCTTGAATTTGAAAAAAGGGAAAAGTGAAGAAAAGAAAAGAAATTCAGTGTTATCTTACAATCACACAGAATGTCTGCTCCCACCCCGTGACCTCTTTCAAACTACAGGCAGACAATAACGTCATTCATTTAAGACAGGCAAATACATCCATTTTCCTCAGAGCATTAAACAAAAATGGACCAAAAAAAATGCAGACAATCTTGCATAGCTGTGAGGCATACAAATAGGCGGCAGCAGCGGTGGTAAGAGTAGACAGGCCGGTAGGATTTAGAAATTTGTTACATAGTGGGGGAATAACAGCAGTCCTTGTTTTGAGTATATATACATGAACCAACAACGTTGTGTGCTCTGTGTGTATAAAAAAAAGTGTATCCGTCTCAGAGAGAGCTGTGAGTCTGGGAGTTTTTGATGTTCTTAATCTCCAGTTCGAGCTGTGTGATATGAACATCACGCTGGTTGAGGAGCTCCCTCAGCCGGCGGATCTCCTCCTGCTGCCTGTGGAACTTAAGGCGCAGCTGCAGAATACACACACACACACACACACACACACACACACACACACGGTGACTTGAAGGAAAAAATACCATCAACATATGCAACAAAAAACATATGTTAGGATTTGTTGTGTCATATAGATGGGTGACAAATGAAAGGGAAAACCTGAATGCTTGACCCCTACAGCAAGGAGGTCCAGGGGCTCTATTATGCTACGTGGGGGCATTTTCCTGTGATGGTTTGGGGTCCACTTATCCCCTTAGAGGGAGGGATCAATGCAAAGTTATTCTGAGTGACCGCTATAATGAAACATCCCTATCCTGATGGGAAGGGTCTCTTCTAGGATAACAATATCCCCATTCACAGGGAACGAGTGAGTCCCTGAATGGTTTGATGAGGATGAAAATGACTTAAATCATATTCTATGGCCTTCGTGCTCACCAAATCTCAACCCAATCGAACACCTATGGGAGATTTTTGAGCTGCAATGGCTCAGCATAATGCAGGCCTTCAACTCGGGCATAGTGACTTCATATCCTGCTGTATAGCTCGGTAGATGTGAAGCATTTATTATAAAGGGCTTTGGGTGGTTGCTAGACTAGAAAAGCGCTATCAGCAACCATCATCAACCGACTAAATGAAGGAATATGTTTTGGAAGAATGGTGCTCCATCCCTCGAGGAGATTTAGGGACTTGTAGAATCTATGATAAGGAGGCCTGAAGCTTTTCTAGAGGCCTGTGGTGGACCAACACCTTACTTACAATTTACCACTTCATGTTGGCTTTTTCTTCAATCTGTTACCCATCTGTATGTACTCAACTGACACAAAGGTAGCTTGGTTGTGCCAAATCGTACCAGTACCTCATTCTCCGTCTTGGGGGGAGAGGAAAGATCGAGGTCTTGTCCACTGAGGACTGATGACTGTCTCCTCTCCTCCATTCCAGTGAATGGATTATTGTCATCTTTGTCATCTTTCGTGGCCAGCTGATCCTGAATGTATGTGAGCTGGAGCAGGCCCGGCCTGCTCTGGGATCTACGGATGTCCCTCGAGTTGCCCAGTCCTTTGCCCATGCTCAGCTCAGGGTAAAGCTCTTCAACTTGACTTCCAGGCTTCAGAGAGATTAGCACTGGATCTGATCATAGTTAGAGAAGAGAGAAGTGTACATCAACCACTGGTCAAGAAATCAGGGGGTGGAGGAGGTACCACATTACCATACAACATCAAGTACCTTTATTGATACAGAGTAAAAGACAGCTTGCCTGAGAAACATTTTTCTTACCATTCAGAATTACATTTAAGGACATTTGTCAAAGCCAGGATGACACGCAAAGAGGGTACCAGCCGATCAAAGAGGGAAGGACAACAGCTGTCTGTGCACACACCAGTGGTGATTCCGTATGTGGTGGGAGATGGAACAGCTGAGATGTATATTTTACATGCACCACCAGTAGCTCACCACTGGAGTGTGCACCTCCAAGTCAGGAGTGGCAGGTTCTATCCCACCACAGGGTGTCAGGAGAGAGGGGTTAAAGGAAGAGCATCAGACCCTAATCCCCCATGCTCAGTATGGGTAAGGCATATGTTGTGAAGAGCTTTAAGTAGTCACTAGACTAGAGACGTGCTTTACAAAAATGAGTTCCGTTTACCACATCCCAGTTGCTTTCAAACCTCAAATTATGCTGTGCCAGTCCACCCCGAGTATCAGGCCCCCCGGCACAAACAGCATTATAGTGTATCCTGTTAAGTGTCGGGAGGATTGCTGTGACTTGTACATCAGGGAAACCAAACGGGTGCTGACCAAGAAGATGGCACAACACAGAAGAGCTAACATGTCAGGACCCTGGAGTCTGCATCCATCTACAGGCCTGTGACCACTCTCTGAAGAACGAGGAAGTGCACATGCTTGATAGGGAGGGGCGTTGGTTTGAAAGGGGTGACAGAGATGCTACCACACACATTCATGCACGCACACATCAGCATCATTGACTACTGATTGCATATGCACTGCACCCATCAATGCTTTTCATATTCGATTATATATATTTTTTTGTTCTTACTTTTACTTATATAAAACCTTATTCGAATTATATATATATATCCTTGTTTGATTATAATTGATTTTTTTAATGGACCATCTGCAGCTCTTGACATTAATGCCACTATTTGATGTTGCACACCAGATTATAGCTTCAAACTAATTCACATCTGCAGGCCTTGCATGTCTTTTTTTATGGTAGAAGCAAATAAAAAAAAACCCCAAAGAAACCCACACAGACACCGGGAAAACATGCAAGCTCTGCACAGAAAGGACCTGGTACAGGATTCAAACCAGGACCTTCTTGCTGTGAGACAACTGTGCTAACCACTGCACCACCATGCCGATTTACATATGTTTCTGTAACGGAGCCTCCCTGCCATAGAACTTCATATGAGTCTACTTGTACAACTATAGTGACAACAAACACTTTAAATCCTTTTCTTGGAATATTGAAACACATACAAACACACACACACATACACACACCCAGTCCTTACCTTTGTTAATGCCGCTGAACCACTCCTCTGCAGTCAATGCAGGCTGGTTACCCGCTGTCTTTGGATAGATGTCTTCTTGGTATGACTCTGACTGTGAACACACACCCACACAGATAGACATGAACGCACACAATCACTTTTTGCTATGCAAAAAATGATAATAGATTTCAAAAGGATTTTTTTTCAAGTGGAAATTAATTCGCTCTAGATTGGAGTGTTTGTGTGAATTCATGCTCTCCTACCCTGCGGGGTACGATCAGAGATATAGGCTCAATGAGACTTTTGATTGTCACTAGCTTGTAAAACCGGAAAACCTCACAGGAGCTCACATCCACGCCTCTCTTTGGCATGACACCTAGAGGATGACACACGGACAGCATATCAGTTACGATTTTCCATATGAGAATCCAAAACCTACACCTGATTCAATACAATGGATTTTGAAACCTTAACGGGGGTATTTCAATGAGAAAGAACTAAGCAAACTTTAGGAATGGTCTTTTAAATCAACAGATATGATATTGGAAATCGTCCACTTTTTTAGGATGCCTAAAACGCATACTACATCGTACAACAGTCTTACACCATGGCGGCCACGGTTTTGTTGCTCTTCCTTGTGTCCCTTCACATTAACATAGAAGGGCATAGTAGACAAATAATAGTGGCTTATCTGTTCAACAAGTTTGCTTACAGGTGCAGAAGGAGATAGCACAGAAAGCAAACGGGAACCCCAGTCACAAATTGCAACCCACGGCCAGTTTCAGTTTCTCTATCAAGTTACAGCAACACAGGTGAGTGAAATACACATCGGAGGAAAATACATTGACAAACCCATCTCAAATCTCTACAGACAAAACACTTAATGGCAGTCCGTTTATTGGCAGCGGTGTGTAGTACCAACATGCATCTGAACATACATGACCCTTACCCATTCCTTTCTGAGGAAGAAGTGAGCGGTACTCTGTCAGACAGTGTATGTGGGGCTTCTCTGAGCTGATCTCATAGTACCTGATATTCCCGTCACCCTGGGAAACAAATAGGAGGACATTTGCTAAATGTGTCATTCAGGGATATATCATGGTCAGCGGCTGACATTTAATGAACCAGCATTTTCCATAGACAGACTCACCTTTCCGGCAATGTAAAGCATGTGTGTGTCAGGGTCATAGAAAGGAAAGAGGACCCCTGATGAACCATCCAAGTCCTCTTGTAGCAAAGGCACAGAGAGATCATCCTGCACGCACGCACACATACACACACACACACACACACACACACACACACAGA
>OMLC01104475.1:0-13894 GCA_900302585.1 Regalecus glesne
CTTCCTATATGGTTTGTTTAGGAGAACAAGTTGACTATATTTTGTTGTTGTACAGATGAGCAATTGCATAAAGAGATGATCCGTTACTGGTGTGACAGTTTGGGAGATGATTGGTCAGCAGTTAAGACTATTTTTAAAAGTTAAAACCCAACCACAGTGTGCTGTGTTAAGAAAAAGGGTCACAAACCACCATCTGTCTCCAAAGCCTGTCTACTTTAAAGTTGGCTTCATATTCTGATCTTGCTTACCCTCTCCAATTTTCAACCTCATTGTTTGTTGAATTTACCCATTGTCCCATCAAATTTTAATTTGTCTTTTCTCCGTGTCTGCACATTTTGTCCATGGATAATAACCCATCCATAACCCACCACGGATAATACCTCCTCTAACTGTTTGCATGACTCATAGAGGATCTTGAATTGAAATGCAAGGTGCTGTGCTGGTGGAGAAATCTACAATTTGGCTTCGGGGCTCGATGATGTCCACATAAAACGTTTGTGGTCTTGGTAAAGTTTCTCTGATGGTTATTTTAGTGACATCTGACCATGGATTAGGGTGGAACACACAGAGTTTGGCTCCTTTCGCCTGCCCAAGTTGAGGAACGAAATAATAAACAGATCAAGTTTAATTAAGATTAAAATTAAGTGTGGGACACGCTTGTTGGCAGAAGAATCCCTATCAAACCGAATAAAAGGGAGAAATCGAAATTATTTTACACAGTACAATTAGGATGCATTTGGGTCAGTCAGAATTCTTTTATCCTGGCTTAGTCATCAAAAACAATAAATATCGACATGCTGCCTGTAGTATCTGCATTTTGGAAAGCAGCTGGATTCAGTTGTTACCATATGTCATTACACCACACGAGTGTTCATGTTTCACTAATAGGTTTGTACTGCGTACGATAATATGCACATGTACTTTGTTGGAGGACTGACACACCATGCCTGTGTTGCATCTGTTGTATTCAAATCAAGTTACTTTTGTTTGGATTAATTTTGCAGAGAATGTTGCTGGCGACATGCAAGTCTCCTTAGTATGAGGTTTTGACTAGGGTATAAGATTTTAGGAGAAGAAGAGAAAAAGAAGAAGCTTTTTTCATTTGTCATTGTACAAATATACAAGGAAACGTGTTCTCTTCATTTAACTCATCCTATTGTATAGGAGCAGTTGCTGCACCTGAGGACCAACTCCAGATCTTTTTCTTGTTGCCTTGCTCAGGGGCACAGGCAGGAGTATTAACCCTAACATGCATGTCTTTATGATGGTGGGAGGAAATCGAATCCAGAGAAAACCCACACAGACAAAATGAAAACTACACAGAAAGTACCTGTGACAGGATTTAAACCCAGGACCCTCTTAATGTGAGGCAGGGTTGCTGACCACTGACCCACCATGCATTTAAGAAGTGTCTGGGAGAGAAAAACACCACAACAAATTACTCCATTGAAACAGGAACTAGCTGGAAATGTTTCCTGATCTGAAAATGTTTCCAAATTAACTATCTGTTCAGGAATATGCAACTAGTGAAACCAAAAAGCTACTAATAAACCAACCAATACTCAAAGTGCATGTATAGGAGGTCTAGGCTAGTTTTTATCTCCTTAGCCAATGCAATGATCTGACGGTTTGTAGCTAGCCCTGAGCGAGTTGCACTGAATTTATCACATAGACATTATTTTCATGTTCCGGCGCAGCATGTTTGATAAAGAGGTTAGCTGAGAATCAGAGACCCTCTGTGGCTCAGCTGCTCCTCACAAACGCGAACCCGCGTTTCCTGAACCGTATGTAGCTGGGATTCACTTATTGAATAGGAAGTCATGTGATCACATATGCAGGCTCCGATTGGCTGATTGTGGAGGAGTGTCCTATCTTCCACGTTGGCGTCACAGTCTCTCAAAATGGCTGTTTAGGCTAGTGACGGGAATGAATACGTGATAAACAGGTGGAGCTGGGGGGGCTACAATTGAACCAACACATCAGCTCCGCTCATACCCTTTAACAACATTAACCAATCCGCATTCATCCTTGGTTAGCTTGGATGTATAACATTTGGAGTCTGTGAATCTTAAAATTTCACGCAAACTGCATGAGGTTGATGGTGGGCACATTTCATGTCCCACAACCAGATGTCAGTCACTAGTAAAGACCGTTTATACTTATGGGTAAATCCAGTTGGACCAGGTAGACATCCTCTTTGTCAAATTAGGTTGAACTTTCTGCGTCACGATGAGCGCAAAATGTCTTTAATTCACATCAAATCAAACAGCCACATAGAATTTTTATCCCATGAACTTGTTCAGAATGCTGCATTCAGTTAGTTGTTCCCATTGATTTAATGGCTTATTTCAGTAGGGCAAAGTGCATAGGGCTGACACCCACAGAAAGACACATGTGGATAAACGTCCCCGTGCGACCTTGTACAAGTCTACTACACGAAAACAGCTTAGTGCACCTGCCGTTGGACTTACTCATGGTCTGGGCCAATATATATGTCCATGCAACTGCAATCCAACAGGACACCAAAATAGCAAAGCACCAGCCCCTCTGTATTAGCCTAACACACTCACAGGCACCACACTCATCCTGGCACAGGCAGGGCCCTTGATGAAGTATGACGTTATGAATGAACACAGGTGGGACATTTTCAGCTTGGGCCTTAAGGTGGTGCCCATCAGCCAGTGCTTACCCAGTGTCAGCGTGAAAGTTGATCCCATTCAGTTTGTGTTTGTTAAAGGTTAAAATTGAAATGTGCCTTGCAGCTGTGAGACCGTTTAAAACCAAATCACAATGTAAAAGTATAAATTTAGGTTGTAAAATGTGCTTTAGCGTTCTTCTGTTAGGGGGCCAGTGTTCCCTGCAGTCAATTTGATCAGGTTACCACTTCAGTATTTTCATGGGGGGGAGTCAGAGGTCTAATGCTGACTTTTACTCAGATAAAACGGTAACCAGAAACACAATGAGGCCATTTACCCTATGTAACATGAGCTTTGGTTTGTTTAACATCATTTCTAATGGCCGATTTGGTGTTGAGGAGAGTTCAGCGGAGACCTGCTCATCCACATCCCTTTGGATGAGTTCTTCATGCTGAGGTTTGTGTACATTATGAAAGCCACACTACTGTACACACTTCGTAAAAACTGGAAAAAAAACCAGAGATAAGCTCCTGACCATTAATTCAAGCACGTGTGTCAAACACGAGAGCAAAATGAACCCTGGCCGTGTGCACACTGAGCTAGCGTGTGAGTACAGGGGTCTGTGTATGTGTGTGACCTCCAAGAGGTCCATTTTTACATATCATGAGTTGTCCCCATGTCGGGGTGGACATAGACTTTGATAGAGTTTGGCGGATTAAGTCCATATGCCCTTCCTGATGCCCCGGGATGGACTCGAACCTGCGGTGTGTGATCACTGAGAGATTTTTGAAATCTCATGCCCAGGTGAACTTCATCTATCTTGTATGCACTTGAATAGTTTAATTCTATGGTCTCTGAGTTTATCTTTCTTGGAGATTTATAATCGTATATCTTCAATGTCAAGACAAAACCCCTGCAAATCTAGGAAAGTCTGTTCTCAGAGTGTAAACCTGAATACCCACAAATCTGTGGTATTTCTCATCTGACATGAATTCTATATTGATAGTGAGAATTGCTTGAATAACTTGAGCGGATCAATGTGCATTATTCTCGTAATGCCATCACACCGTGACCCGACTTCAGATGAGCGGCGGGATGGATAGATGGACACTGCTGCATGGCTGCATCTAGAAAGAGATAGTGAATATTCTATTTTCTCCTCTCTCAAAAAAACAAACCAAAAAACAACAACACAAAACAGTTGTGCTGAGGGCCACTGAAGTATCCAATTCAAAAATAGATCAAATAGATTAACGGCCTATCCGTGAATAAATGTTTGGTTTGTTCTGCCATGACGAATCCAGTATCTCTCTTTGACTTTGCCTCCAGATTCAGAATCCATTGAAATGCATGAGGGGCCATCCTTTTCACTCTCTGCTATTTTGCTTTTGTAATTGCCCCGTGACGTGTCACTCAACCACTAGCTAACATCAAAGCGTTTACGCTAGGCCATTACGCCCCCCCCACCATAAAACACTCTGGCTGTGGTTTGAGAAGACACCCTGATAGAATGGTTCTTGCTTTTATAGCTGTATTTCTCTCAGCTATTGCACAGTGCTCAACTCCATAAGCCACGCCAGATTGAATAGTCTGCATGTCTTCGTGTTTCGCTTAACTGCCAACTCAAATCCTTGGTGTGTGACAAAAACTAGCAAGATGCAGCCTATATAGCATGACCTACAGAAGATTGCACAGATTTTTTTTTTCAAACTGTAAATCAGACCAGGGAATAAAAAGCCTGTTTTAAATTTACTAAATCTCCTGGAGATTTTTTTTCCATTATTCCTTCATCTAGAAAGGTGACCTGACCCCAAAACCCTTTACCGTGAAGCCCAGCAGCATGTGTGCTCAGCAGATTTCTCTTTTAAATGAATGGTAACCGGCATCCGAGGTAGCTCAGGGGTCGAAGGCGTGCTTTTGGGACTAATGAGCCAGAGGCTGGGGGTTCGAACCCTCCGTGGGGTGTCAGGAAGGTCATCAGGCCTTAATTCCCCACCTGTCAGGTATATTTCCGCTTTCCGCCCAATGAGCTCTGGGATAGCCACCAGGCACTGGCGGCCACTCATAGTGCGTTACAATGTATCCTGAGCATGGGGGATTAAGGGCGGACATTCTTTTCTGACTCCCCCACGGTGGGGGTCAAACACGCGACGCCTGACTTGAAGGCCCACACTCTACCACCGAGCTACCGATGGCTGGATGAGTGAATTTCCTGCGACTGCTGGGCTTTTCCTACACAAACTTCAGCCATCTCAATCTGTGATAGTCAACAACTGCTCTCGTGCTCAGCCTGTGACGTGGCGAGGTGAGATCCGTCTGTCTGCTGAGCCGGCCGGCCGGCCGGCTGGAGGATAGACGCAGCGTAGTTCCACTGAATGGTGTGATCCCCTGAAGAGGGATGTAGCTGCTAAACAGATGCCAGGGCTGGAAACTAACGTTCGGTTTGCTCTGAAGATGAAAATCACAGACTCCTGTGAGCTGATCATTCTTCGACCACTCGTATCATCTTCAGGATCAGAAGACGCCGAATTATTATCATGTCGAAGTGTCTGTGTGTGTTTAGAAGAGTGTGTGTGCTGTCATGGGGTCATTTCCCAATTTAAGGCTTGATTTTGACCATTTTTTGGAGAGGATTAATGGGAATCAACTGCATTTCATCCCACCCAAATCTTTTTTTCACTCCATGTGTACTGCAAACAAATCTCCTGGTAGATAGAAGCCGAGTTAAAATATCACTCAAAGCTATTTCACCGAGCCCTGTGGCACGTATCAAGTGTTTAGGCAGACCCCAACATGTGACCTCTATCCGAAAGGGTCATCCCGATGTTACCCCTGCTGGGCATGAGAAAAATCCCAGCCGCCGGCGGGGAAGGATTTCTCTCACCGGGAGACGCGGCCAAACGGTGATTCTTGAGAAACAGTGTAGAATTATCTGCTTGGACGGCTTGGAGTTGAATTCGAACCCACTTGAATTACTGTGGACGTTTCAGAGACAGCTCTGCGTGTCTCCTGAGTGAATTTCAAGAACGTTCTTCACGGATTCTTTTCAGGGTTTCTGCTCCTACTCGTCTTCCACCACACTAGACAGCACCACCCACATCTAAAAGCCAGACACCAATCAATGATCGTGGCCCAAGAAAACCCAATGTACCATCACACTGATTGAATAAACATTGAAAATAGGACTTTATTATTTACCTCACCACCAAGGCCAGTGGAATGCGTCCTCTGCATTTAACCCATCCTGTTGTACAGGAGCAGTGAGTGGGGCCGTCGGGTGTCCCTCAGGGAGCAGTTAGGGGTTCAGTGTCTTGCTCAAGGGCACTTCCACATGCTTCCTGCAGGGGCTGGAGATTGAACCAGCAATTTCTGATGACTAGGCAAAAGCCCTACCTCTTGAGTGATCCTGGCCTATACATTTTCCTAAAATGCATTATCATTCCACTGTGCAATGTGAATATTCCCTTTGTGGAGATGTAGAAATGTATCTGCTCAGTCTGCTCAGACTGTATATACAGTTCATGTTTTGTGATCCATCCATCCATCCATCGGGTCGTGGGGGAACCGGAGCCTATCTCAGTTCTCATTGGGCGAAAGGCGGAGGGACACACCCTTGAAGGGTCACCCGTCCATCACAGGGCAGAGCAGTCAAGGGAACGACGTCGTGCTCAAGGACATTTCGACACGCTTCTCTGCAGGTGCGGGACTCGAACCTGCAACCTTCTGATTGCAAGACGACCGTTCTACCCACTGAGTCAGCCCCCCCCATATTTTATGCCATTCCCCCTTATTTATATTGCTCCTGTTTTTTATGCCACGTTAGATTTTGAGACTATTTCTGCTTTTCGCTTTGTTGCTGTAACACCGGAAATGTCCCCCTGTTGGACTAATAAAGGAATCTTATCTTATTATCTTATCTTATCCACACACACATATTCATATATAGATATATACTGAAATGGTGGGCGCCCAATGCAAACCAGCACACGGCTGCAGGCTCCCACGGAGCCACCGCCTCGTCCCATTGTTCGGCAGCAGACCTACCACAGCACCACCAAATCCTTTGCCCTGTCTGGTAAGAAGACTCCATGATGAATTGACGATTAATCACATGACCTAGCCCGTCCTTTCCCCATGGCATGGCAAAATTCCTCTGACATTGTATTGAGTCTAGCTGATTCTGATGGAGATGCCTCTGATACCTCTGGAATGCATTATGCTCCTGAGCGAAGGAATGCGCCGCATTGAAACGCTGGCCCAGGAATTCAACAGCTAACAATTCAATTGCTCAAGCAAATGTTTCTCTTAGAGGTAGAAAAAAAGAGCCAATAGAGAACAAAGTCACTAATCACATTACTCCACACTTCACCCTGCTGTCACTCCAGAAAGTGTCTTCTGGTCTCCCTCACTTGAAAACACACCATGGTGCTAATGAGGCTCGGCCACGGAGAGGAATTATCGCTATCACGTCTCCGGACTCAGCAAATGCCAAACTTGCACAACTTGCCTTCATCTCTTCTTCGAGGAAGCCTCGCTGACATGCTGGGCCCACCGGAGGACCACGGTGACGATGCTTGAGAGGTGGATGTGTTCAGAGTGTCACTGGGGTCACTGGAAAGTCGGATTACCTCAGGAAAGGGATTCCAACTCATGGTTTTCTTCAGCTGATGTCCCTGATGTTACTTTTTGGTGTGATCCAAAGGAAATATGAGGAAATGTCCTCTGCCCTCTCTGAGAGGTCCCTTTTCCCTGGATGGGATCCAGTACTTTACCTGGACCCCCATCCATAGGGTTAGTGGTTGTGTCAGGTTGTGTTCAGTACATCTCTGTGTCATGCAGTCGGGTGTTCGAATCCCAGCTGTACCGTTTCCAACCACAGCCAGAGGTCCATAGTTAGTGGGTCATAATTGGCTAAGCCTCACATGGGTATAAGGGTTAGGTTGGATAAAGTATTGTGGGTTCACTAGTGTCCCCCTCTGGGTCGTCCAGGCCTCTTGGTTAAGTGAAGGGAAAGTACTCTGCTTCATTCTCCTCTGATGGCCAAGCACTGTGCTTTGAATCTCATTCCCTACATTTCCACATACATGAGCAGACTTCAGTATTAAGTCTTGAACAAAACCTTGTCAAGTCCTTGGTTTAAGGTGGACTCTTTTTCAAGTTACAAAGGGTTTACCTCCCCTTCCCTGCAGTCCACACCCACCTTCAGGCCAGGGGCCATCCTTTCAAAGGTGAGGATGTGCACCTCCTTGATGGGGAGATGCTGGTGTGAATGGGAAGTCAAAGAGGCCATCCACGTGAGGAGGGAACTACCCTCCCGGAACCCTGCCGCCATCTTACAATCCCGAGACAGCCCCTGTTCCTCAGTCTCTCTGTAACTCCAGTTACACAGTCATGCCTGCTTGCCTATGAAATCCCTCATTGCTTTTGTCCTTGTGCAACTGAGCTGTTCATGGCAGTCGAGATTCCTGGAGCCGCTCGCGAGACTGAAGAAGTCACTTAAACCTATCTCCCACTAAACGTTGTGTCCAGATGAGCTGATTTAACTTTCTGTGATATCTCCCCCTCAGCTCTCTCCGCCCCTCTTGCCAGTAAATGTCTGCCTTCCCTCCCCTGCTGTCTTATAATCCCTCCGATCTTGTCAATTATTGTAATGGCACACTCTCCTCCTGTCTTGATCAGCTGTCCCTCATTAAAACCGAGGAGCCGAGAGTCTCCAGCATTGTTGAGCATGCATAAAGACAAAGGGCCGGGAGAGCCAGGGCATGTGCATTTCATTGCGTTGGAATGTACGTGGCACATGGGTTCGTGTGTATATGACAGTGATACGAAATGAGGTGAAACAATCTTATTTGCGCACACGTACAAGAAATCTCGTGAGTCCCGGTTTGAGAGTCTCCGTAAGAAAACCGGTTTTAACGATGCATCTCCGAGCGTACACGGAACACCTTCGACGAGGCAAAGCTTGAGCCATCTACCACTCGTATCTCATCCACTCTGGCTCCACCAGGCCCCGAGGCTCTCTTTCCCACGATCAACTAACTTCTCCAACCCAGTGACAATACTTCAGATTCCTTCACAGTTAACAAGTTGAACTCTGTCCTTTTGGTTTTTTTTTCAAACTAAAATCATCACCATCTACTCCAACCTGGCCCCCTTTACCACTCGGCTCCTGTCAAAAGTTCTCCTCTGCCCCCCCCCAGTGGACCTGTCCTACCTTACAGTAAGAATGAGGAGCAGTCCCCCATACTCTTAAACCGGCTGCTTCAACCCCATGCTCATAAAAACTGGATTCAACCCTGATGTCATGAGCAAATTTTGGTCCATCTCCAAGCTCCCATTTCTGCGGAACATACTGGAACCTCGAATGCTCCCTCAACATCAGTGGTACCACCCTCTCCTGGCTAAAGTCATACTTCACAAAGAAAACAGTTCATCTGCATCAATAACTGGACCTCTTTCATGACTCTTTTGTTCCAAGGCATCCCTCAGGGTTCAATGCTTGGTCCTCTCCTGTTCATCCTTTGATCGTTTTCCCTTGGCAACAGCATATGTCGTCATGGTCTCCATTTCATTTTTATGAACTTCTGTTCATAACTCAGTCAGCTATTTTATAGTGCACGTGCATGGAACATATCCATGTCCATAGATGCCAAAATGTCAGCAATCGGCAGCTCAATTCCCAATCTCTGCTACAATCAGTCGGCTGTCCAAACAGTAGCATATCAAGCATGATTTTTTGCAGTCAAAGAAATATCAATACTCGGCTACTCGGCTCCAGATAAGCAGTTGACGATGGATGGATGGCAAAATAATAGTAATCAAAAGAGATTTTGAAAGGGGGAGGGATATTTCCCCCATCCTCCAGTGGATATTACACCCTAACCCAAAACACTTGTGTAAACCTTTGAATCCATCACCAGTTCTCAGGACTGTCTAGGTAGTGATCCCTAAAAAACACTGTCACAACAAATCAGTGCAGCATATCTCTCTTCCTGTGAGATCCCACATATGTTTGGCTCATTTATGCTCCCCGTTGACTTGCCACCCGAATCTGCGTCATCCATAACTGGGGTGTGTTAGTTCTGGTCCTGGAGAGACTGGCCCATGACTCTGTTCTCCATCTGAATTCCAAGCTATGATGGAGTTTGATTGAAAAGAATTACGAAATGTCTGCATAGCTATTTCAAGATGGATCTAGGCTAGAGACAATCCAGGGATCCCAATGCCAATACACATCTACTATAGCCACAGCTGAACCACAGCAACTCTGGACTATAACACAGAGCAGCATGGAGCTGTGTCTATGGCTGGTATCCAGCATCCCACCATTAACAATATACCATATTGTGTCTCTGATCTTCTTTAATCCCTTGTTCAATGTCATGTCATGCAGAAATCGAAACTTTATCCATTTGTCATTGTACACACATGAAGCAAAATGTATTCTCTGCATTTATCCCATCCTATCGTGTAGGAGCGGTGAGCAGCTGCAGCACCTGGGGATCGACTCCGGGTTTTTTTTACCTGTTGCCTTGCTCAGGGGCACAGGCAGGAGTGTTAATCCAAACATGCATGATGATGGGAGTAAATCAGAGCACCCAAAGGAGACAGACACAGACACAAGGAGATGCAAACTCCACACAGAGAAGACCTGGGGCAGGATTCAAACCCAGGACCTTCCTCCTGTGAGAGAACAGTGCTAACTGCTGCATGGTCTCTTATATCCTACCGGCACTCTTACAATAATTTATCTATATCGGCTTTTGTGTAGAGAATCCAGGTGAGGTGTTACTGTTTCATATCCTGTTCACATGACACATTAAATTTAACCCTCTTGGCTTTTCTGTACTTTCCATGTGTGATATCGAACTTGTGGAATAACTTACGGGACAGGAGCTTTATGGTTTCATTTTCAGCTCCAGTCTAATATCAATTACCTTTTTCTACATGCTTCACGCTGGATAAGCGGTTGACGATGGATGGATGGATGGATGGATGGATGGATGGATGGATGGATGGATGGATGATGGATGGATGGATGGATGGATGGATGGATGGATGGATGGATGGATGGATGATGGATAGATGGATGGATGGATGGATGGATGGATGGATGGATGGATGTTTCATAGCTGGCAGTAAGTGGCCTCCCTATGGCCTATATGTAGCACACCCCTGTTGGGCTAGACCAAGAATATTTCTCTTATTTGGATTTGCACTCACATGCATATCATAACTTGTCCAAATAGTTGCGTTTAGTTTTGGTAGCTCCCCCTTAATTTCTCCTCTCTTTCTCTTTCTGTACGTGCACGTTTATAGTGTACGTGTAACTGAGAGCGACGCGTACAAGTCAGACTCCTCATGTGGACTCGTACGTGGTAAATGACCTGAGGTCGGCATGTATAACATGTAGTTTCCATCCTCGAGAAGACACGGCAGACGGTCTGCCCCCACGATGCATGTGTATAATACATGTCAACGGCATGTATCATACACAGACCTTCAGTCTGTGTCCACGCACACCTACGTTCAGAACACACGGGGAGCTGTGAAGGCCTTCATCGCTCTGAATGATCAACACATCGTAAATAGAAGGCTTTTCACTTCTGATGTGCAACCAGGTAACGTTCTCACCCATCGCTTTTAACATGCTGCCACGTCCGATGCCGCACCGGGGTGACAGGAGCCCAAGGCCAAGACAGAAGGCCCTAAATATATATGCCATTATGGTTAATAGATAGAGCAAAATCCGAGACGCAGAGATTATCTATTGAGACGCTGTCAAACAGGGACAATACATGCCTTCGCCTTCTCCATACGCTTAGCTTTACATCTCGGCGTGGAGGGGAGAGAGAGAGAGAGAGAGAGAGAGAGAGAGAGAGAGAGAGAGAGAGAGAATATGAGAAAATGCAGATAAACATAAATATAGCATAAGGATAACCTCGGGGCAAGGCGAGTGGATTTAAGCGAGCACTTACTCCAATCAGCATGTCTTCCATGTACACTGTATATCCTGAATCCCATGTCTCCTGTACATGGTAGCCTGCTTGTAAGGGTATGGATAGTGTCGGAATGTTAATGGTTTTCCGATAATTACGGCTATCTGTGCCCTGCGATCCATCATTCGGTGCAGTTATAAACAAAAAATGTGAGTCTGTTTATTTTCAGGCAGCAGGCTCTGTGCACAAACAAGGTCGGTACAGTAGAGGAGTTCACTCGCATGTCCTAAATAAGGCCGAGGCAATCTCCGCTTTGAACCGTGACTGGCGTCGCACTGCCACCCCGCCATTGGGTGGAGCATGATGGGAGCATGGCAGGGGGGGGGTCGCAAGGGGCAAACCGCCCAAAACTGAATGAAAAAAAAAATCAAGATTGTCGTAAATAGTAGTGGAACTGCGGAAATAAGAATAAACATGGCCCCCGCCCAGCGGTGGCCGATCTAGTTCCCCTTCAATGTTCGTTACAAGTGCCTCTCGGTCCTTTAATAGTTCCTCCGACGTTTTCCGGTGGAAGGAAAGACATCATTTATTTATCTCCCTCAAATAAATCCATGAACATTTGACATGAATGAGATTCACAGGTCATGTACACACCGGTGTGGGTAAATACTCTCGACGGGAACCGGCCTCAAACTTACCCAGACATGCTTCAGTGCCACACAGCCCCAGAAGAAACTTTATTTATTCGTCATTGTGCGTACATTTAAATGCTCTCCCATCCCATCCTAACCCGTCCCATCATGAAGGAGCAGTGAGCCGCTGTTGTTCTTTCTCTTAGTGCCTTGCTCAAGGGAACCAAGAAGGAGTACGGACCCCCCCCTCCCATGTATTTGTGATGGTGGGAGGAAACCAGACCACCTGGATGAAACCCACACAGATCCGAGGAGAACATGTAACCTGCGGACAGAGAGGACCCGGGACGGGATTTGAACCTGCGACCTTCTTGCTGTGAGCCAACGGTACTGACTAACTGCTGTTCCACAGCTCAAGACGCCTGAGCCTCTCGACATTTCCACAACTCACAATATACCAGCTCGGTGATCAAATCATCACCACAGGGATTATCAATCTTTTTATTTTTTATTTATAAAAGAAGCAAACGCTGAGCTCGATGAGCACCATTCTCATTTGCAGCAGCCACAGCTTTACGCAATTACACGTGGCCGGCCATTGATAACAAGGCCGAACTGGATGTGACAACTTCTTATATGAGCCTGTCTTGAGCAATCCCTGTCTGCGACTAGTTGGCGGTCCTAACATGTTTAACCTTTTCCGTGGGGTTGTCCATCTCTGCTCTCCACTGAATGACGATGTGGGCCCAGTAGTAATGAAGACAGAGAAATCAATCGATTGATGAATGAAGGATTGGTCTATAGACAGAAAGCTAATTAGGGCTGTTAGCCCAGAATGAACAGCGAAGGCAGATAGATGGATCCACCTCTGTGAGCGGGATATACTTCATCTGACACCTCCAGGAGCATAATTGAAACAATGATTTTATTGACTTTTGGGCCGTCTGTTTGCTTGCGAGACGTGTGGAGATGTCGGTCAGGGTGCCGCGTTCTTCCCGTGGGATGACTCAGGGCTCATTCTGGTTTGGCGTTGTTGTCTTAAGATTACTGTGGCTTTACAAAGGGTCGGCCGTCACCTCATCACCACAACTGTCTTTTGATGATCACAATGATGATAATAATAATAATGAGAGTAATGAGAATAAGAACAACAACACTAATACTAATACTAATCATGATAATCTCTTTTGTAGAGACAGTACTTATCAATGAATCAATAACAACTCAAATAATAGTAATAATAGCGGAAATAAAATTAGAATGTAAATATGCCATTTTAGCCACCAGACTAATTTTCCTCAGATTTCCCTGGCAGGTAAGGGTTCTGTGTCTTGCTCAAGGACACTTCAGGACCACTGTTTTCTCACAGCGTAAAGGTCCTGGGTTTGAATCCCATCCCAGGCCCTTTCTGTACAGATTTACAAGTTCTCCCCCTGTCTGTATGGGTTTCCTCCAGCTGCTCCGGTTTCCTCCCACCGTCATAAAGACATGCGTGTTAGGGTTAACACTCCTGCCTGGGCCTCTGGGCAAGGCAGTAGGGGGAAAACATCTGGAGTTGGTCCCCGGGTGCTGCAGCTGCTCACTGCTCCTATACAATAGGATGGGTTGAATCAGAGAAACACATTTTGCTGCATGCATAAGTGTGTGTGTGTGTGTGTGTGTGTGTGTGTGTGTGTGTGTTACGGAG
>OMLC01104475.1:13914-51943 GCA_900302585.1 Regalecus glesne
GGATATTTATATCTTCTCTCTCTCTCTCTCTCTCTCTCTCTCTCTCTCTCTCTCTCTGTGTGTGTGTGTGTGTGTGTGTGTGTGTGTGTGTGTGTGTGTGTGTGTGTGTGTGTGTGTGTGTGTGTGTGTGTGTGTGTTAAATGAACAGATATATTTGTGTTTTTATACTTGTTTGAAAATAAATATCTTTCTTTCATTCATGCATTCATGCAGTGCCTTGTGAGAACATCTCTGGTCTCAAGCCCAGTACTTTGAAACAGCTTGGACAGATAGTTCCAACAGCCTCAGCCAAGCAGGTTAGTGGTCACTCAAATACATGTTGACGGATATAGAGTGATATTGGTACTGCTTCATCTGGGTTACTCTAACTTCCGGCCTTTTGTCACACAGAAATCCCCTACCCTCATAGATGGAATCCAGCACATTGCTTCACTGATTAACAAAGAAGTGGATGTCCTGTCAGTCTTGCCTTTCAAGCAGAGCTCCATTTCTAGTTTTGTTAGTATACCAATGTTATCTGCTCCATTCAAGTCCTCATATGCATTTGGGTTTTATTGACCTCATCTCATTCTGCCATGCTCATGTGTAATCAATTTTAATTCAGTGTTCCACTTGCCTCGTGATGTCTCAAGTCTCCTTGTTCTTTGATTTCCTTTTCCATTTCTGTCTCTCAGGACCTAGGTCTATCTACAGCACGAGGCAGGGGCCATTGTAAGAACCCTTCCTGTCAGTATGTGTACAAGAACAGACACAAGCCTGCGCAGTGCCCCAGCTGTGGCTGGCACCTGTCTCTGAAGATTAAAGGAACAAAGGTAAAGTCACAAAAAAGAAGTGAATCAGTTCAACTGGATCAGAAGTGGTTTTGGAAACGTTTCGTCACTACAGACTTCTTCAGTCTGAGCTGTAAACAAACATCCCCCTCCTTATAAACAGTACATTGATACCACACAACAATAGGCTGGGTTCATATGCAAGTTGGGTGATCAACTGCACTCAGGCCAGGACTCTGCGGTCTACACCCATCTACAGGCGAGTGGCCACTCATTCAAGGATGATGATGATGATCCCATCCTTGATAGGGAGGAACGCTGGTTTGAGAGGGGGGTGAAGGAGGCCATTTATGTTTAGAGGGAACAACCGTCTTTGAATAGGGCTGGTGGCCTGAGAGTACATCTATCGGAGTCTTACAATGCCGTGATCGCAAACATTCCCCAATCCTTTGTGAATGGTGCTCATTGCCACTGAATGTGCAGTTGATCACCCAACTCTCATATGAACCCAGCCTATTGTTGTGTGGTATCAAACAAAACAAGATTAATTTTAAGGAAGCAATGGACATTTTGCTGAAGTGAGAGAAGAGAATGTATGGGTAAAACTCTTTTGCATATCAGCGTCATTACATATGGATTTGTAGGAGCTAGTTTTTCAATGTGCAAAAGTTCAACAGTGAATTTTTGAAATACGACACCAAATGTGATTGATTTATTAGGGCTTATTAGGATTTTTATTAGGATTTTTTATGCATGAGACACTGGTGATTGCTAAGTCCCTTGACTCTCTCCCTTCTTTATTATCACTTCTCTGTTTTTCCTTAGTCTGGTGGACTTCTGGATCCATGCCAGGCCCTTACCCCGGCCCAGAAGGACCTTCAGCGTCAGTCTACCGTGCAGCTTCTGCGGCGGTCACTGCAGATTCCTGAAAGCGAGATGGAGCTTCAGGAAACAATGACCCTCATCCAGGAGCTCAACAGAACCGAGGTGGTGGTGACTAAGTCAGGAGATCCGAGCAAGGAGGAGAGTGTGGAGACTGAGGTGCAAGTCCACTCTGGCTGGCCAAGGCAATACGAGTCAGCAGCCACTCACTGTGGCCTCTGTGGGCATCCTCTATTCAAGGGTGGTCCGAGGTGAGGAAAGAGGAGGTGTGATCAGAGGGGAGGAGAAGCCATGTAGGGTTTTAAGAAAGAGAGAGTGGTTGTCTAAGAATGTCCAATGTGATTGTCCTGTGCCTTGTCAATCAGCTAGACCCTGGTTACTCCAATTGCCCTGCCTCAAGTACTTTGAGTGATATAGTATCTCTCCGCTGATGTATGTCACATTAACATGTGTGTGCATGTGTCCCAGTACTGTTGCAGGACAGGAGGACTGCTGGCTACTTACAGAGACACTATTCCAGACTGCTTCTCTCCAGCTCAAAGTGTGTCCATATACCCAGTGTTTGGCTCTGCACAGCTTTACTGACCTTTACCCAGGTGAACATTACCCACTCTATTTTATTTATGTTTCAGCTTCTCTCACAGATCTTTCTGCTTTGTGGAGATTCACTTTGTGAGAATTATTTTTTAATGATAACAAATACACCTGTATTTTCAGTTTTTGATCAGATGTTGATTCATTTTGTCTTAATGTGAATTTGCACCTATAGGTTTGTTCAATATTGGGAATAGACTGTTGGTGAGTGTGGACCTCTTTCTTAAGATCCGGACCAATATCAAACTGGGCCATCATCCTTCTCAAGCAGTCAGAACCGTCCTGGATCATGTCCCCAATCACCCTTGTAAATACAACATGGCTTTTATTCAGTCCTACTCAATCTTATACTTTCTCAGCCTCATGTTGCTTCTGGGAAGACCCATTTAAAGTACTCAGTTTTTCCTTTTTTTCTTGTCATTCTGCTTATCCTGCTTCCACTCTTTTTCACTTCTGCCCTTTTGCTACCTTTTGCACCTACTTTTCAGTCTTTTGTATTTCTACAATATAGAAGTCAAGTGTTTTTTCAGTATCCGGATATGCTTTGCTTTGTTTGCCAGCCTGTTTCTGTCTCTCTCTTTTGCTCTCCTGCTCTTTCTCGTATTTTTCCTTCTGTGTCCATGTATCTGTGTATATTTATATTTAACCAGTCTTTCTGCCCATAGCTGCACACCCCTCTCTGTCCACCTGTCCTTAATTAACTCTATTGTTCTCTCTCTCCTCATCAGTCCATGCTCTTAATACAGAGGAATCATCCAAAATTCAAGAACTTTTGCTGAGTGGCTACTGGGCCTTTGAGTGTCTGATAGTACGAGACTACAATGACATGATCTGTGGAGTGTGTGGCATTGCACCCAAGCTAGAAATTGCCCAGCGCTATACAGACAACGTGCTGGAGCTCAAGAATGTGGAGGTGAGGAAGGGAGAACTTAATGATAGAGAATGTTAAAATAAACTCGCATACAGTCATGACGAAAGACTAATATGGACAATGGATTTAGAGATGTTCACGTGTGACTGTTCCTTACAGAAGAGTGGCACACTTCAGATCTCAGCATGTGAACATGTTAACCACCCTTCATTTGTTTGCTTTTTTTTGTCTTTTTTGTTTGTCAAGAACTTTCCAGAAAGATAATTAACCAGAGATCATCTAAGGAGCATTTTGTGACCCTAAAAGTACAAATCGTAATGATTCTCACGTAAATAAACATCCATTGATTTACTGTATTTTGCCAAGAAGATGAAACAATGACAATTCAGCCTGTTAGCCAGTGCCGAGAGCCACTGCATTTGCATTAATATGGAGGAGTAAAAATGGGTGTCTATGGCTATGTTCCTGGCAAAAATCCATACAGTCCTACAGGTATAGATGTATTTTATGTTACTCTGCTACAGCTGGTTCACTGGAGGACAGGCAAAAAGATCCCTGCCCCAGTTTTATGGTTAACAAAGTAGTAAGCGGCTTCGAACGGACTCCTGGGAAGTGCGTGCAAAAATAAGAATGCAACCAGAGTCTTTCAAATTTACACTTTTAGGTCAGTTTTTATATCTTTTAGCCATGACTTTGCCATAAATTATTCAATTTTCTTCAGACGAACACCAAAATGTTCCACAAGATGTACTGCTGCAGAAAGGAATGTGGACAGCTGCCACCGGGACATTGACTGTGGCAGCTCTCTCCCAACCAGACTTCATGGACATCTGTGTGTCATAATTGTTTTGTCCTCATTGTTTTGATTTTGTGTTTTAGTAAATGGGTTGTTGAGCGTTCAACATCTCCGTCCATGTCTATGTAGCAGAGAGGATCCCTCGTTGTGTCTGAGCCTTGTCACAGTTGGTATTTTCTGGTTCAGTGAAACGGATAAAGATGTCGGTTGAGGACTCAAAAGCCCATTTATTAATACTTCTGTACACCATCCTGATTCATATAATTTGGGCTCTAAATGCACATGTTGTCTCGTGTCTTTACATCATGAAGTTCACTTGGCCTGACTTGTCAACATCGGATGAGGTGCACGTGGATGAATTCTGGCTGGCCATGGAGAGTGAGGCCATAGAACAGGCTGCGTTTCCCTCTGACATCCCCATCACCCGAGTAGATGCCTCCATCATTGCCCCCTTCATTCCCCCGCTAATGAGAAGCCCTGTACTCATCAACACAGAAAGAGACAAGGTCCTCTACCATGCACAACAGCCCACAGGTACATGTACATGGCATCTAGAGGATGTTGACCCACCCATTGTAAGCATGGTTCTCTCTCGTTCTCATATATGGTGGCTAACATTTTGTGAAACGTCATTGTAAAATCTGGAAGTTCATTGTTGCCTTACAAGTCATATTTGATTCATAGCCTAATTTAGTCTGCAATTTTCAGTATGTAAAAGATGCATTGATTGGAAGAACTATGTATTTCTAATTAATTTGATGCTTTCTCTCATAATTATCTCAAGTTATTTTTTTCTTGGTTTGTCTTGGATGGATGGATACATGGATGAATGACTTGTAGCAAAGTTTTGTCTAATAGATTAATAGCATAGCCACAGTATTCATGGCTAGTATTGTAGGCTAAGTAAGTAAATGCTATTTAACTAGAGGAGTGCACTCAGTAGTGGGCAGATCTCAATCATGCGTACTTGCGTATCTCCTCATCTTCAGCGTTCAAAGTTGGCAAAAAAACACTCATTTTTTCACCTACTGGGAGAAGGGAAATACACACACATACAGAAAAACAAGTGTTTTTCGTGCCATTGTAGACTTTGCGCAGTCGATTTGAATGGGAAATTCAAAAAAGTTTTTTATGTACACCACTTAAGCATAAAAAAACATATCAACTGAAAATAACTAGTCTAAAATTGAATTGACAGAGTTCAGACTCTTGGTATAATTTCAAAGCCTTTATTAATACTTCAAATTTGTTTATCTATTGTAGTTTTCAAGATGTAAAAAGTATAGAAGCAAATGGCTGCTGTGCTGATTGATTAATTTAATTGATAAAACAGTAAGAAAGCATAGCTCAGCCATGGAAAATATTTCATTGTTGCTGCCGAGATCATTTCCAGCTTTGACTGATTAATCTCATGGTTGAAATTATACTTGATAATTAAATTTTAACATGAGATTTTATGACATCTTATGTGTCACAGCTGACTTGACCGGGCAGTGACAAAAAGTAGTGATGGTTGAGTGGGCTAGAAAATAATCGCTAAGAGGGAGTGGCAATGGCAAGAACAAATGTTTTTCAAAGATAATTAATAAACACAACCAAAAGAGGTTCTTGATCATACAACCATAATTATACAAAATAATTATAGGCTGGCAGCTCCAGCAGTTTGCGAGATTTACAGCAGACAGACACATACGGATAAAAACCCTCACACACATCCTACAAAACACATCATTTCTTCCAGGCTAGCGCCTGGCGGAGACAATCATTTAGTCACTCTCAGGACTATATGCTTGGATATGCTTGATGTTATACTTTGATGTTGGATGTCACTCTAAGAGAAACTTACTGATGGCAATCTTATTCTGTGTGTGTCTGTGTGCGTGTGAGTTCGCCCATTTACAGTTAGCTGCTTTACTGTGTTATTTTCCTGTTCAGTGTCTGTGGAGCAGCAGCATGACACAAGCTGGTTCTTTGTTCTGCAGAGGAGTTATTCATATTATCTTTGAACTGAATAGAGTGACTTTTATGAGATATCGCGTTCTGGCATATTAAATTAAAACGTTTTGCCTTACACTGAAACTAATCTTAAGGAGACCCATCAGTTTTGGTGCGTCTGATCCATGAGGGTCAGCTTAGGCTGGACAGAATAGAAGAGCACAGCGAGGAGGAGCTAAGAACCATACTGAACTGCTGTAGGGAGACCACTACACCAGAATTCACAAAGGTACATTCATACATGTATGTATGTATATGTGTGTTTGTATGATGGCTTCATTTGTTCATATAGATTTGTATAAAAACAAATGTCCTTTTTGATATTTCCATCACTCGCATATTTAATATCATAGCTCATCCACAAATATCCTAATCTCAACTCCTTTGTAGTTGTTCGTAATAATGGATAGTTCAAGGTGGGTCTCTTCCCCCAAAAAAGTTACAGTGCATTGTGCTTCACATCATCGCCATGGTCAGCTTTCTAGTAATGGTGATTCCATCCATTAAACTGTCTTGTTAATACTTTCAATTAGTCCAATAGTCCAATTAGTTCAATTTTCTTGTAAATCTACTTAAAATTTCTAATCTCTGCTTCCATAGACTTTGAGATTCTGTCAGGGTGTTTGTATGGATAACACTCACATTCCTTTCTTTCCCTCTATGTTAGAATGAGCTGCTAAGTGCTCTGGTGTCCTTGTACACACATGTCCAGAATGGCCTCGTCACTGCACCCCTGCCCCCTCCATACTTCACCGCTGGCAAGCTGTCCAAAGTTTGCCCCCATAAGGTAAAATCGTAGCTCTTTCTCTTTTCCAAACCAGCGATTCGGTCAGCAGACTATTAGTCCAACTTAAAACCAGTATGGTCATCCAGTCCTCCTATCTGTCTGCATTTGATCCTTATTCAGTCAGTCATGTGTGGAGTTTTTGACATTCAGGTCTCATATGTGAGTGTAGATGTGCCAGATTTTGCAGTAATGTCATGATAACCAGGGATTTATCCCTCCACAATGCTTTTAAGACAAGTGCTAATCATTACTTTTCCAATTCTGAGTTCAGGTGGTGTGTGGCTCAAAGTACATGGTGAGGAGAGAGACTGCTCGAGACCATATTGACCTGTTACTGTCCTCTCGGTACTGGCCCCCAGTCTACATCACTGACTCTGCTCAGCAGGTAGCCCTGTGTGCTGACTTGCAGTACCCAGAGCTGGCCAGCCAGATGTGGGGCAGAAACCAAGGCTGCTTCTCAGACCCTATGGATAAGCCAGAGGTGAGTAGCTGTCACATGTATTAATGAGACCTAATTGGTTACCTGTCACATCTACATTTATTAATAAGGGGTAGGCCAGGTAGAGAAAGAAAGAAAGAAAGAAAGGATTCCCTTATCAGTCCCGCAAGGGGAAATTTGGATTTCTCTGCATTTTTGACCCAACCTATATTGTATAGGAGCAGTGAGCTGCCCAAATATGGCGTTCGGGGAGCAGTTAGGGGTTAAGTGTCTTGCTCAAGGACACCTCGACACGCTGTATGCAGGACCGGGGATCGAACCTGCAACCTTCTGATTGCCAGACGACCGCTCTACCTACTGAGCTACGCCGCCCAAAGAAATAGATCTTAGTGACAGGGATAACCACAAGCTCATGAATACTGGGATGGCATCCAGGACTTTACCTGTGCCCCTATCCAGAGTTAGTGGTTGTGTCAGGAAGAAGATCCAATGTAAAATTTGGCCAGATCTCTATATGGGCTAACAACATCATACTTGATTGGTTGAAGCCGCCATTGTTGCCATTTCCTCACCGAGTACCATTGTGTTGAGAACAACCAAAAGAAGAGGAAAAAGGCCAGGTAGAGGTGAATTTGAAGAAGAATTAAAGCTGAAAATTGACATGTGTTCATATTAATTATATTTAAAATAATAAAGGGATACGTGTGTTTCCTACACTCATACAACATCTCCTTCTCTATCCCTCAGTTTGTGTCGTGTGCTGAGCTCCAAGACCAGTTGCACAGCACTGACTTATCTTTAGTGGGGGAGAACCAGCTGATCCATCCCATCACAAACTCCCTCTCTCGCTGGCTGGTGCACCCCACCAGGACACCCCAAACCCAGGAGCCTCTTAGTCTGGATCACTACTCGATGGGCCTCTGCAAAGAACTGGAGCCCTACAGTAGCCTGGTGGCTGAGCTGGAAAAGGAGGAGGAGGAGGAGGAGAAGGAGAACGAACAGCAGGAACAGACAGAAAATGCTGGTAGCAACTGTACAGAGAGGTCAGAGGTCAACTCCTCAGAGAGGTGCACCCTGCAGCAACCTTTGGTGTTCCACAATGCAGCCTATTACTACCTGTATAACCGTCTGATAGACTTCCTTAGAAGTCGGGACATTGTGAGCCAGCAGATTATCCAGGTCCTACGGGCCTGCCAGCCTGGAGAGGTGGTTATAAGGGATGCCCTTTATCGGCTTGGAGTGGCACAGATTAACACTGAGGGGGAGGAGGACGTGGTGGAGACTGAGATGGTGGGACTGCAACAAGAAGGGGAGATGGGTGAAGAACCTATACCTGAAGTGGTGCTATCCTGAGTAGAGGAACAAAGAGGGGTGCCAACGGGTGTTTAGACAGACAGACAGACAAGGCAATGTATGAGGAAAGCCGGCTGTGTGTAAAGTGAGTTCCCTGCAGGGGATGGGGGGGGAAGAATCAACCAACTTCAAGACACACAAGTAGATAAATAAATAAATCACATTAACTCCACAGGAAAAACACAAGTTGGTTGTCTTTCCCAGAGCACACCAGAGAGGAATTAGAAGAACATCACGTCATAAAAACAGCTTTAGACTCAAACAACAAACATAAATATATTGTAAAAACATTTTTTTGAATAAGCGATCATAAATGTAGGCCCAGTCGATGGATCTTCGGATATGTTTCTAGGGTGGATCAAATACCCACTGTACTCACAGCATGACTTAAAACTCATCACATTGTGCAGTGTGTAATCCAAACATGTCACGACTTCTTGTTCATTCACAGCAACATGCATAACTATGTTTTTAGAAAAACACTATTATAAAATGCATGCTCATGAGAGCAGATGATGAATATTCACTACAACATAATGATATCCCTTACCCAGCAGTTAGGTCCTGTCTATCTTTGTCTGTCTCCTGTGCACAGTTCTCCCGTTTGGACATCTGGACATGTCAGCGTGACATCGTTCACGCGACATCCTCAAAAGTCACAGGGTCATCCCCATTGAGATCGAAGTCCCAGAGGATCTTGTCTATTTCCTTGTAGGTCAGCTGTTCTCCCATCAGCTTAACCATGGCCTCCCATAACTTGGTGATACTTATTTGGCCATCACTGTTTTGAGTCAAACCCACCATTTTTGGACATCTCATGGTCTAGAATGACTTCCCCAGGCCACTCCTTTCCTCAGTCACTTTCATTCATGACTTTCATAAATAAAAACAACATACTTTTTCCATTTCTATCAGTTTTAACATAGATGCTCTTTCATCTCTCAAACACATGCAAACAATATGTGATAAATCAATTCAATCAAGCTGTGCTTTTACTTTGGTTGGGATTTTCCTCGAGATGATGAATGTCTTAGTCACTGGAAGCCTCTTCCTCCTTTCTGGGCCATACCACAGACCTGACAAAAGATCTTAAATCAGGGAAAAACTTCTCTGTTTTAACTGACCTTTGACCTTTTGTTTCCGTGAGAAACATCTTTGTTTTCTTAAGAGGGTTAAAAAAGAAGGTTTCATCCCCTTGTGATGGGGTCCACTCACACTCCTCATCAGGCAACTCCTCCAACACTTTCTTAGCCTTAACCCGACTCTGTTCCTTATCAAGAATCTTTCTTTTACTGGACTTATTTGTTTGACCTTTCTTTTCAATAGACATGCTTTCATCCTCAGCTTTTCACCGACTACACTTTCCACACTCTGGCTGCAGCTATTCTTTTATGTTGTTGCACCTTGTTGCCTCTGTCCATTTGCTTTTTAGTGATTTCTCCCTGGTCTGAGTATTTCCTCCATCAGCAACTTTAGTTCTGCTCTCAATTTTATCCTGTATCTTTGCTAATTCCTCACTTGTCTAGGCATTCCCGTCCTTGTTGACCACCCTCCTGATCCTGTTCCCCAGTCTGCTCCCTGTCCTGCATGTCTGCCTCTGTCTCCTCTGCTTTCTCTGCAGACTGCGGCACACCAGGCGAGTCAGACTTGGCCGCAGGCTGTGGTGCTTCCAGTGGGGCCGAGCCAGCCGGCTCTCTGGCCTCAGGGCAAGACCAAACCACGTGTCCATCCACCCTGCAACCGAAACATTTCATTTTTCTCGGAAGTCGCATACACAGTGTAATTGAAACTATCAATTTGGAAATGGAAGGACAAGTTCACCTCACTCGTGTTATCTTTGGGACTCAGAGACTCCTGTAGTCTGTGGCACACTACGTGTTTTAGCTATGGCGTCTTACACCTCAGAGGAACCAGTTATCCATACCATTTAGAAAAATTACAAGACCGCCATTCATTTATGAGGCAGATTTTGCGCTCTCAAAACCTGCAACCTCTCCTACAACATAGCTTGTCTCCTCCACCGAACAGCCGACACTGCAATATTTTTACCGCATGCTAGCATGTCAGATTCTCTTGTGCCGCGAAACGGTATAAAAAAGCACTGAATTTCGCTCACACCAAAGCAATGAGCTGTCACTCTGCACGCTCACTCAGACTTCTGTGAGAGACTGTGAATTATTAATCACTTTATTTATATCACATTGTAAAACATTCCTCCGGAGGGAGAGATATAGGGAGCTCTTTTTGCACAGTAGTCCAGTAGCAGTTCCTGATCGGTGTCAGCTTCACAGCCCAACGAGGTAGTGTGGTACTAGCATGATGAATTGACTACTCACTGCCTCAGATGAGAAGCATGGTGACCTAGTCTGATGGTGAACATCAGACTAGGTCCAGCTACAGCAATCATGTCCATTTGTACAGGATCTGCTCTTTGAAGACTCCTCCTTAATCTGTGTCATCAGCCTGTTCATCACTGAGTTCCCATCTGAGTTTCTGAGCAGTCCTCTTCAGTCTGCAGAATTCCTGGTCAGTAAAGCCTCCCTTTCCCTTACTGCTCATCCTAGAGCAGACTGAATCCATAAACATGTCAATGTCTGAAAAATAGATCTCTACCCTCACACCCTTCAAGTTTTTCTTTCCCCATAGGAAACCACCTAATTCTGCTCCATGAGCTTGTGTTCCCTGCTGTCTCCATGTGACATTGCAGCAGATTCAGTCTGTCACTATCAGTTGTACAACCATCTTCCGTACTGGGCTCTAACTCAGTGGTTTGCTGTTCACCGGTGTCTTTTCCAACTGGCAGTTTTTCACCTGTGAATCACTCAGGGTAGTTCTGTGCTTCCTCTTGCACCATGGTACCCTGAAACTGGCCTCATCACACTTAAAGTCAGCCAAGAGACCCCCTGCCACAATCTCACCATCATCAACCTCTTGTTCTACCCTCACATTCCTGATTATCCCATTCCCCAGCACTCCCATCCTTGCCGTTCGAGCCTGGTTCATCAGTTTTGGGTTGGTTCTGTACTCCTAATGTTGCCCCCTCAGCTGTCTTGTGGAAACCGGGCAGTTTGTCCAGACGAGCCCTGATCAGATGTGTGTCGTTAGAAAAGCCAAAACATGTTGCAGCCTCTGACGTTACACAGAGTGTACTTGAACTCAACTCTTAGTCTGAAGGTCAGTGTCAGTTCCTTACTTCCGTTGTTGAGAAAAGTATGAAAAAGTTGTCTGTAAGAAACCACATGCTGCTGCTGAGGCAATTTACCCTCCAATAGGTACAACAGTTGCTAATAAACGGGCATGTTAGACAGCAGTATCTTCTCAGCCAGAGCAGTAAGTGGTGTTGTCATCAAACAATCCATACAGAGCGATTCTGTAGGCAACCACCTTCTGCACCTCGTCGACCTTGTCCAGAAAAACCAGGGCATTATTTATTTGAGCTAAAAACTTAATACTGCAAGGACCAACAATTTCAGCTAGTGCCAAAACACAGTCTTTCACAGAACAAGGGAAATCTGGGGACATTTTAATGCCATGCTTCCTGGTGAGCTTCATGAACTCCATATCCACCACTATGGTGCTTACCAGTGAAATGCTGTCCAGCCACAACAAACACCCCACTAAAATGTCCATACCCCTTGAAAACTATACACACCAAACGCCATTAACGCCTAACAAACTCAAATACGACACATTATCTACAATATTTAAAGAAAAAAAACATGGAAAATCCATTCACCGAGGTTCTCGCTCACTCACTCCGTACCCGGGAGAGCGAGGGCAGGCCTGGGGATCAGAAACATTGCCAGTTGGATGAATGAGAATGTATAGGTCATGAATTAGACAAGAGAAGTTTCAGATTTCCGCTGACTGAAAACACGGACCAATAATAGACTAACAGTATTTTGCAGAAGTGTGCCTCACATTATTACATTAACTGAGGAGTAGTGAACTTTTTGACTGGTCAGTAGAGTTCACACTAAAATGTTCCTCAAGTTGTAGCTGAGTCAGCCATGGATTTTTTTTTGCCATGTCTTGTTAAACTCCTATTTTTATTTCCTCAAACATTTGTAGACCTCTGAAACAAGTATTTAGGCTAACTTTTTCTGTGAGAAACCGGATTCTGCTAGTATGTTTTTAATGACTGTAAGCATAGCTGGCAAGCGTTGGTCTTCATCAGTCTCATGAACCATCAGGAGTGATGGTTGATGAAACCAGAGTCAAACTCCATGTAGTGAAAACCCACATGGCCAGTACACTGATTCTGACTGAGAGTTAAATAGGAAGTGGTCGGCCCAAGGGGGGGAAAAAGTGGAGAATATGAAAATTAAAATGCTAAAGGCAAGTCTTTGATTTCCTGTGACTGGAGGATTGTGCTCATAAGTTTTATAGGTCAGGTATTTCCTAATATGGAAACCCAATGGAACCGTTAATTTATTATTTAATTTTTTTAATGACAAGTGAAAATTGGATTTTGTATTTTGTGCTTACCTCGTGTTTGCCACTTGTTGCCTTTCGATTTCTGTGCGCGCTCTAACATATTTATGTGTAATACCTTGTATCATATGGCGGTGGAGTATCATTTGGTTTACGTGTTGGTCTGCTGTAGTTTGAATCACAAGGAGCCATACAAGGCTACACATGCCCAATCAGCGGGCCTTGTTTTTATGACATGCGTTGCAGCCATCCTTTGAGATGAAAGGCTGCTTGACTATGCTTCATGACAGGACTGCTAAAGCAGTTGCAAATCACCACTCTCCATAAACTTGTACACCAGAAGGTTAATGGAGAGCCTTTGTGTCGTCAGTAGAGAAACTTTTAGTAAAAGAGGAGAGAATAAAATTCTGCATCTATCTCAGCGGTATTATTCCCACTTCCCTACTAAGGCTCTTGCCATGTTGTGCAATGTTTTGCCAGGACGGTGGAGATGGAACACAGGAAATGCAGAACGGACACCATCCAGCAGAAAATGAGAACTTAGGAAAGAACAGGGGTGACTATTTGTTCCCTCCTATGTTTATTGTATTTACTATGTACAGTCAAAAATATAAACGTTTGCTTACAACAACAAATTAAAACTTCAGCAGTCTCTCTCTATATATATAATGTTCCGTCTGAATCCAGTGTCAACTGCACACTTTTCTCGTCAAGGCTTCTACAATACACCGGCAGTATCATAGGCAGAACTCGATTTGTATTTCGGCACAAAAAGAAGACACTATTTATTCAGGACAGATGCACCTACGACTAAGATAATCTTCCTTGATCAAGAGATACATAAATTATACTGACAACTCACACCTCTCATTCACCCATAAGCATGTCTTAAAAAAAAAGTTTGATCACGTACAAATCATCAGTGTCGAGGCCTTGACTCGGAAGTCCTCGGTGTAAATGGCAGTGTGGGCTTAGTGCTACATATAGAAAAAGGAAAGGTCACATTATTCCGTGCTCTAACTCTAAAGGAAGTCAAAAGTCTAAACTCGCAAAGGCATAAAAACAAAAGTAACTTTCACCATCTCCGCACTCCTCTCGTCATATCCATCAGCTCTCTCTCTCTCTCTCTCTCTCTCTCTCTACAGAATAAGGACATTTGTTCAGTTATATTCCCTGTTACCAAAGCAGTGTTGGTTGTATTCCCTGTTACTGAAGCATGCTTAACACGGTTCACTGTTAATGTTTGATTAACTGGATTGTTCCCATTCAATCACATGTCAGCAACTGGCTGGTAGTGTCACAGGAAATACAGCCATGACTAAGTGAAAACAATACCATCATTCTTTCTGACTCTCAAAGCGTCATTTGAGCCTCTTCAATAGTCTCATTTAGCGTGTTCAAAAAAAGAAGAAGGCACTCGGACGGGTTAGGGGTTCAATCGGCGGGATTCTCAACATGGTGATTTTCAAAAACAAAAACAAAAAGTACAAGACGCTCAACTGGAGTTTGAACGTCTCATCACTCAGCGCCTCGAGAAGAACCGGTGTGTATGATGGCTGGATTGATTCCTTACAATAAAAAATAAAACCTCATACAAAATGCACAACATATCTGATGCAACTGAACCCTGTTGACCAAAGTGAAGAGATAAAGACACCACATAAATATACCATCCAGTCTGTGTGCACTGTAATAATGATCGTGTGCGAGGAAGACTCAAAGCACATCTTCATAAAGACAAGTATTCTCCTCACATACAGTAACTGCATTGATTTGTTGTTTTTATCTCGAGTAAAAAAGGGAGAACTTTCCCTAAAATGCATAAGAAAAAGAAGTAACCGAATTACAGTCAAAGAACGAATAAGGATATTTGAGTAACATATTAAAAGTACAGTGTAGGATACATGGGGTTGACACGTGTTCGCCATTCGTCTCAGTGACCGGCAATTTTGTAGTCATGACCTGCACAAAAAAGAAAGTCACGCTTGCTTTCAGCTGCCTGTCCGGTGCGATTATAGCATTAAAGGCAACGTAAACTCGTCGCTTTCACCTTGGAGGCATGACTGATTCTGTTGAGGGGGGCGAAGCTAGCTTGATAACTCATCGATTAACAGACGGGCAGGTTAGCAGAACTGGTAGTTGTTGGTCTTCATCAGAAGCTGCTCCTCTTCTTCGTGGTCACAAGACGGGTCACAGGGGCCGTCGCAGCACTTGGGCTCGCTGCACACCTCATCCAACATGACCTGCTGCTGCTGCTGCTGCTGCTGAACGTTCTGGTACATCAGCTGCTGTAAAGGGAGCCGTTCAAGGCGAGTTAAAACCACGCCGGGAAAGACAGCAGATTTGTTTTGAGGATAGCGTTTAACCAGATGCAAGCTGTCTAATGTAATGTCATGTGAGATCAACGTTTTGTACAGCCCCTTACAGCGTTGGGACTGATTGTGTCACGCAAAACGCTCATATCTTAGCTCAGGTCAGCTACGATATGAACGCTTTGGATATAACGTGGGGGATGTTATTATCGCTGTAATTGTGCTAAGCGGTAAAAAGGATAAAGGAAGAACATTATCTTCAGCTCTAAATGTTATTGTTTTGTTATCAAAATTAGCTAGCTAAAACAAGTTAAACAGACCTTCTATTGGCTAGCTGGCTAATCAGTTGGTTAGGTAGCTACTTAGCTAGCTCATTTTAGCTGTAGCATGTCTTTATTTTGTAGCTTCCTACGGTTTTTCTTTACATTTCTCCCAAATTATTTTAGGAACATGTGGTATCTTTTTTTATAAATCAAGCTTGAAATAGAATTGGTTAAAATGATACACCACTAATTTTGGAAAGCTAATCAAGTTCGCGTTTCAGACCGTTTGTGGCACCTTGTCAGCGCCACGTTTGATGATTTTTTCAAATGGTAAGTGTCTTTTGAAGGAAATCCTCTTTGTTTTCAAAAAAGAACAAAGTTATTTGGGAGGCTTAAAGATAAGAATAGTAAGATAAAATGAAACTATTTGTACAGATACATGTAGGTCCTGTCTGTCGTTAGCCAGTGAGCCCAGCTCTAGGACAGAGTAACCTCCATAAATTTCACCTGTTCCTGGTTAGGATTATCTCCAAGCAGCCTCTCTATCATCTGGATGATCTTGCTGAAGGTTGGGCGCTCCGTAGGCTCCAGAATCCAACACATCTTCATGATCATGTACCTGGAACACCAGCAACATTATTAATAAAATGAGTTCATGGGTTAAAAACAACACATCTTTGAAATAACATATATTTAGAATGTGTTTTGGAAATGCAGACCCGGAAAAAGAAAATCATCCTTTTATATATTTCTCAGAAGTTTATATTTGACTATATAGCAGACAAGCGCATCAAATATCAAAACATGTCCCTGCGAAAATGAGACACATGTTGTAAACTGACCGTAATAAGGCGTCTAAAGTGGAAGAGAGACCCCTTTATGAGATAAGAAAAAAAATCCATCTCTGACCCAGTCTCAGATGCTGGCGTGAAATGCCAGTTTAATGGGTTCTAGCTTTGAGATCATGTGGCTAACAGGCAGAACTGAGACCTGATTCACTGCCACACAACACAGAACAACAGATGATCAGGCCCTGACTCGGATTCATCGCCCTCTGTCCCTACAACAAAGTTATTCTGGGTGGTGTGACTACCACAATTAATCCGTATACAAAGATGTAAGCGGCGTTAGAGATGCTGCAAAAGAATCATAGTTATCATTTTATATAGTTTTCGTTTGCTTTGTTTTGCTGGGGAATATTTAGTTTTTAAGTAAACACTCAGAACAAAACAAAACCAAGCAGCTTGATATTTGAACTGAATAAACTTAGTATGTGTCTTCACAGAACTTTGAAAGTGTTGGAGCATGTTTCATTTTTATTATTTCATCATACCAAATGTACCAGAGGGTTTTGTGATGACAAATGATAAGTAATGCTGATGCATCTTCATACCGAGCATGCCTAATACCTCATCTGGAACTTACATCTCAGGAGGAGCAAAATCTGGTCGAGACATCTGGTAGCCGCACTTCACCATTTTGTAGAACCTGGAGTCCACAGCCATGCTGGGGTAAGGACTCTTGCCTGACAAGCAAAAAGTAAAACATGAAAACGTCTTATCTAAAATCTAAATGATGGAAGGAGTGCACTTCCAAAAACAAACTCAAGTCAGAAATATGACAAATTGGGGGGTGGTGGGTCCACAATGGAAGTCAGTATTGGTATGTAGAACTTGTGTGTTCGTGTGTGTTTTCTGACCTAGGGAGAAGATCTCCCAGAGGAGGATGCCATAGGACCAAACATCACTCTGGACAGTGTACACACAATCAAAAATACTCTCTGGAGCCATCCACTTCACTGGCAGACGAGCCTACAGGTAGAGTCAAAATGACAAAATGGTTTTTACACATATCAATAACTAAGATATTTCAGTATTTAGTTAGTTTTTTGGATAAATATTTTCACAACTGCATCTCAGAAATACACTTGATCATGTAACATTGTGAGATCTAAAGTGAGTGGAGATTGATTTACATTGCCCTTCACCACGTAGTTTGAGTCATTCATGATGTCCCGAGCAAGGCCAAAGTCACATATTTTGGCCACTCGGTGGCTTGTCAGGAGGACATTCCTTGCTGCTACATCCCTGTGAATACACTAAATACAGACGTAGAGTCATTGAAACCTCAAGAAGAGACAATGCACATACCAGACAAACCACTTCTGATAAACATGAAATGCACAACATATCTAAACCCTGAAAATGGTGTGAAGTGGAAATCCCTCAATCCTGCAGGTGTATTGAATTTACATTCCTCATGAAGTATTTGACTTTCTACCAACAGTTATGTGGTTTCATTTAGCTTCAGCTGGCTTTTGTAAAGTGTTTGGTTTCAACACTATTGCAGTATTATATGACAATGAGTCTTATCTTCAGATGTTGTACATGCATTTTAGATCTACTTACTGGTAAAATCACTCACATTTTTGGCTGCCAAGAAAGCAAGGCCCTGAGCCACCTGATAGGAAAACCCCAGCAGATTGTCAATGTCCAGCGGCCAGTCGCCGCTCTCCTCACATACGGAGTCTGGGTATGAATCACACAGACACAGCATAATCTTGTGACCATTTATACAAAGGTAATAGATGTGAGGCTATTGTCTCTAATCCCAACAGCTCTTATCTACTCAAAAAGCTTCTATAGGGTGCTCAAGAACCAGGGCTTAATGATACAGGGGGGGTTTCATCATCGCGATTTTATATTTATAAATTTGATTTAGATGTCTATTTGTGCTCACTCCAGGTATGGAAATCACAAGATAGTTGAATCGGTTCATCTGGACACTACGTTTTATTGAAAGGAATGCTTCATCACTCATAAAGATGAGATTTTCAGTTTAAACTGACTGGGATCGGGGTTGGAATTGACTGGAATTTGGATTGGGGAATAGCTGCAACCACAGCATTGTAAGATGACAACAGATGTACTCTTAGGCCTCATCCTGGGTTCAAGGATGGTTGTTACAAAAGGATAGGTGACATCTTCAGTCTGAGATGACGAAGGATGGCCATAGATAGCCCCTTTGACTCCCCATTCAAACCAGCGTTCCTCCCTATCAAGGATGTGCACATTATCCTCTTTGAAAGAGTGGCTATTAGCCTGTAGATGGATGTAGACTGCAGAGCCCTGCCCTGATGTGTTGGCTCTCCTGTGCTGTGTCATCCTATTAGCCAGCGTCTGTTTGGTTACCCGAATATACAAGTCACCGCAATCCCCCTGGCTCTTAATAGCGTACACTACATTACTCTGTTTGTGCCGGGGACCTGATCCTTGGGGCTGACCAATTTCTTGCTGAGCATGTTTTGAATTTGAAAGCAACTGAGACACCATGTTTGGAAAATAGACGTCTCAACTGTTCTCAGTTTCCCACCACATATGGAATCGCTACTGGTTCGCGCTTAGGCAGCTTTTGTCCTTTAAAAAAAAATTGTTTTAAACATTTTATCCCTTTTTTCCCCCACCGGAATTCCCCAAGTTGCCTACTGCTGGGTCAGTCTCTTTGATTTCCCTCTAGAATGTCAACAGGAAGGAGGAAGCAGTAGCATGTGAGTTCTCCAAGTCACATGACGATCCCTTGCTATTTTGCACATCGCGGTCTCGCAGGGAAAGCACAGTGCTTGGCCATCGGAGGAGAACAAAGCAGAGTACTTTCTGTTCACTTCACCACGAGTGCCCAGACGACCCAGAGGGGGACACTAGCAGATCCAGAATACTTTATCCAACCTAAACCCTATGTGAGGCTTAGCCAATTATGACCCATTCGCTTTTGACTTACGGCCGTGGTTGGAAACGGCAAAGCCGGGATGCAAACACCCAACTGCATGATGGAGAGATGCACTGAACATAGGTGCCTTAACCCCCTACACCACTCGAAGTCCCCGCTTTTGTCCTTATTTCTTTATTTAGAGTGCACCAGCCAATATAAGTAACAAGTGTTTTAGCATAACATGAACATTGCGACAATTTGCCTGAGATTGGATCCTTTGCAATGCAATGATTGTACACATTTAGAGTGATGTAAATCCTGATGCCATGGTATTCTTCAACCCTATCTTGAGCTACTATGCTTATTTAGTCTGACTAAGATCTCACCTTGAGAGGATTTGACTGCCTGTTGGCTGGGTCTCATCTCCAGGTAGCTGCCTGAGCACTCACTGGAGATCCCGCTATCACTGTTAAGAGAGAGTAAGAACATATATGTATACAGGTACACGGTTGAGATAAGTTACCCCCTCCAGTTTTACCAAAACTGAAGGGGTTTACTGTGCCTGCTGTACCTTCTGATGAATTGTTTCTGACTGCAGATGTTTTTGTAGTCACTGGACTCCTGGATGATCTCGGGTATGTTCATAGCAAAATCGAGGAAGGTCTCTGCTCTCTGCCGAAGGAAGTTTAGGAGGTCGCCATGGCTGCAGTACTCTGTGATCACGAGCACCGGTCCTGATGAAGCAATAGTCAGAATGGTTAGACTGTACACAACTTCGATGAACACAAGGCTTTTAATCTTGGACAGCACACCACAAATAGACCTCCAAAGTTGGGCTTTGAGACTATTCAGATCCACTCGGGGTTTTTTTGCCTTAGGTGAAAATGAATAGGGTTTTACTTTTTTTTTTGCTGTTGCCGATCCTGCCTTTGAAATGAAATAAGAAATGACATTGCATTTGTCTTTGCTTTGTCGCATTTATTTAACTGAATAATTCAACAATGACAAACAGGCATAGCTTAACCATCACTTACCTTAACCTAAACCTTAACTAATAGCTAATCTATTCGGTAGCTAACCCACAGGGCCGGGTGAACATGGGGCTGACCCTGAGAGCAGGAAAACTTCCGTTTCTGAAGAAAAAGTTCAGCAGAAATAATATTGACAAGATTTTGCAGGGTTTTGTTTTCCATATCATCATAGTGGCAAACAATGCCCATTTTGTCAAAACAATTATGTGGATTTCATGTTCACAAAAATATTGGACATAGCATATCCTAAGAATTTATCAGCTATTTCACATTGGTAAAATGTATATGTATATGTAGAATGTTTCCCCCTGTCCTCCACTGAACAAATTGTTAGCATTTATAAAGTTAGCAATCCATTAACACGATAATTTTTGTATAAAATCTTGGCATGAATCCCTCTCGGTATCATTTTGCTAGAAACCGTGATGTGGATATTATATCACTGAGCCAAGAGTATCTATAGGACGCCGTTTGTGATTTCACCCATGAGTTAACATTAAGTCAAGGTAAATTATTATTAAGATTAGGGTTTGAGTTTTGGTTCGGGCAGTAGTGTAAAGCCAAGAATGATATGGTTAGAAATGGTTAAGGCAGGGAGTCCCAGAGTCACCTACCTTTGGGTATTCCCACCTGCGGGCAGGCATCTGGTGAAAGTAAATATTATGCTAACCTCACAACTGCTAGCGATGACTTAATGTGGCTTCAACACCAATCAAAACCCACTTCAAACAGTCTAGAAATGTGTAAGTGCAATGAAAAGAGTCCATGTGTGCAATGGGCAGAGCAACAATTATTTTACACCCCTATGCATTAATAGATTGGACTGAAATCAGCAGTAGTAAAGCGGCATGTTGTCTGACCTCTGTAGGTGCAGGCTCCCAGCAGGTTGACAATGTTCTTGTGATGTCCTAGGTGGCTCAGAATCTTCAATTCAGACATTAAAGCCTCCCTCTCATCTGAGTGAGCACTGGCTGCAAATACAGACACCCCAAAATGATAATCATGTTTTTTTCAGTTGAAGATATGATGTTTCTATGAAGCATCACACAGTTGTAACTGATGTAAAAAAATAATAGCATTGACCAACCTTTCAGCATTTTCACAGCTACTCGCACAACATTGTCCTCCTTTCCTAGACCGTAGGCTGTGGCTTCCACAACTTTCCCAAATGCCCCTGCACCCAAGACCTTCCCTGGATGGACCAACACAAAAAAACACAAATTGTTATTGGATCTTAACCGAGACATGTCTATCCTGCATGTTAACTTTTCATGTGATATCCTCTGCTTCAATCAGAGCTTCCACTGTGAAGAATAGTCAACAAACCTAGCTTCAGCTTGTCCCGTGGGAATTCCCACTTCTCATTGTAAGGTAGCTGAGTGGGGTCAACAAAGGTGTAGTTGTTGCCATCTCTGGCCTCAATGATCTTCCACCGAATCTCATACCTTGGTTTCTGAAAATGAAAAAAAAGAAATCAGGAATGGAAAAATACACAAGTGACTATTGCCCGCAGGACATCCAATACCAATCCATACAAATAATAATCTACAACTGAGGTCACCATGTGTGACATGATGAGCTCACAGTATAGGTATGGATGTTTGCAGTACACTACCTGTTTGTATTTGTACAACAGAAAGACGAGTAACAACAGGAGTATGGTAAGGATGCCTGCTGCTCCGGTGAGGGTGGAGGTGAAGAGCTTATCTGGCCGATCAGAAAGAAATAGATGAAATTAGTGTTGTGGTTATGTAGTACTTAGTGCAAGAATTCACTGATTGCAAATGCAGTGGTTCTCAATTCGGTTCTTTAGGGACCCTCTCTACTGCTGGTTTTCTATTCTGCCAGGTTTTGTAGGAGTTCAGTCTTGCACAACAGATGAAAGGGTTCAGGTCTCTGAAAGGCTGCATTACCAGTCGTCAAAAACTGGAGTTGAGGACCACTACCATGAATAGTCTCCTTAGGCTTTGGGGGTTTGGAGAGGTTTCTAATGAGTTCAAGTATTGCCAAGAAGGCAGTTAATCCTTAACAATACACTTAAGAAACCGTCACTTGCTTTGTTTTTCTTTTTTATGCGTGTAATTTGACATTAAAGTGGAGCACAAAATCGATGTTGGTGGTATGCAGTAAATGAATTTACTATCAGATTATCCATTAGTTACTCACCAGAAACTTCCATGGCGAAAGTGTCACTGCTGACCCCAACAAGGTTGAAGGCCACACACTCCACTGTCATCCTCTGGTTGGAGGGTCCCACAGTGAGAACGCTCTCCACCTCCACAGCCCCATATTCCTCTCTTTGTACCTCTACTGTGGGTGCCTGGAGAGTGATTGGCATTTGCATCCCGGTTGTGTTTTCATTGCACCTGCTCCCATATAAGACCAATTCAGTGCATCACATTATATCTCCGTACTCTTAACGCTACACAGCTGTGTGATCAAGGATAATCTGTATAGGGATACTTACGTGGGTCGTATTCCAAAACACTGATACCAAATGATTCTGGGGGCTGGGTAGCCAAAAGAGGTGCAAGTGAGGGTGGTGATGTTCTCCCATCTTACCACAGCAACAGGTCTTTCTGCCAACAGAGAGCCAATGAAGAGGGAGTGATTGTTAAATTTGATCAAAGTGAAGACCAAGTTTTAGCATTTTATATCCTCAAAGTAGACTTTAATGTGAAAGATCAGAAAGAAATATTTAGATTGAGGGAAAAGCTTCCCTACACTATACTTTATCATTGAAATCAGTCTGATTTCTGTTTGCTGTTTCACTTACGATACATTTGCACTTGAAATGTGATGGATGCGTTGGCCAAGGAACTCTTTGCGTGAAAGGTGTACTGGCCTTGCTCCTGGGCATTCATTCTCTTCAGCAGTAGATTAGCATCGTATCTTTGGGGAAACGACATACATGGAACATTTTAACGAGGAAAAAAAGAGGAATGTCTGCTAAGTCTCTAGTGACTAATCCATTGTTTTCAGACAGTTCTGATGCATCACGGCTGACTGCTCATCCAAAATTAAAAAGAGAAGAAGACTCTGCTTCCCTGTAGCAGTTTCTATCATGACCCAGGGAATCCTGTGACCTTGTAGTATTATGTCAAATTGATCCAAAGTGACATGGAAGCATATTTCAAATCCGGTATCAACTTCCTCATCCTGCTTTTGCTAAGTGTACTGCTGACATATTAGGAAGAGATAATAGTGGCAATCAAGGAGGATTTAAGTTGGCCTGAGGACTGATTCTGGTGTATTTACACTCTAAGTGTTCATTAACATGGACTGATCATTAATGAGGTTATTATTATTGGCTTGTTTGGGGGGTGTACCATATGTTTCTATACTTTGAGCACCTAGAACTTAAGAACAGCTTGTATTTGCAAGACAGGGCTTGCCTTAGCCAGCAGAAATAAGCATCATATCTGTACCTGTTGTTGTATCTGGTGAACATGTGTTCTTGCGTGGAGGTGTTCGGAGATGTGGGGGTGTCCCAGACATGCTCTGTAATGTGGGGGTACGCTTCGACAACCACGCGGAGCTCCAGATCCTCTCCCTCGTTCACTTCCACAGAGAGACCTTGGTGGGCAAGCTTTGGAGACAGCTGGGGCAACAGTCGGATGTAGGCTTTTTCTATTCAGAATTGAGGTAGGCCTCAGTCATTTGTATGTAGTTTATTAAAATTCCAAGCTTTCTTATTAATTATCATTGTTTAGTTTGCTTTACTCAAAGGGTGGCCATGTTATATATATAATCTTTTTCCTGGGTTCGTTTGTGGCTCTGACTTACCTACAACCTTCAGATATGTAGTTGAGCTGTTGACCCCAGCTTCATTTGTGCCAATGCAGGAAATATTCCCCGTATCTGCTATATCCACAACAGGAATAGTCAATATGCTCTCTATATCCAGCCGGTTTTCACCATTAGAGCGAACTTCCTCTTCTATGGTGGATTTCTGTATGGGAAAAACAAAAGCCAAGGTCAACTCTTGATTATTCGCAGGGTGAAGGGAAGTTAACAGCTTCTCCTTTACTGACCGTTATGGTGGAGTGTTTCCAGGTGACATTGTAGTTGAAGTTGGGATTGTGTGTGGTGCAGCGAATTTTGAGTTCCTCTCCAGCAATACGAACATACTCATTTTTCTCCAAAAAGACATAGGGTGGAAAACGCAGCTCTACACCAAGAGAGAATCAATCATTCATGCATTTGAGTGTTATGCTGTTCAACACTACCCAGATTTATGAAATGGTCTGTTTGGCAATTAACAGTTTTCCCCATAGGACTTAACCACATGCTTTGACCACATACACTCATGGCTAGTATTTTGAAGGAAAAGCTAAAGGCTCTCACTCTGAATAACATTGATTGAAAAGGCCTTGGAGGTCCTTTCCACCCCGTTGACCTTGGCTGTACAGACATAGTCAGCGTTGAAGTTGGGGTGGAGGCTGTGGATGAGAATTCCTCTACGTGGAAAAGCTGTGAAATTCATTCCAGGGGGCAGGGTGGTCCCATTGTCCATGCGAAGGCCCAGATCTGTGGCTGTTGGGTCTGTCAGTAGGCAGGGCAACAGGTAGTCCTCACCCTCTTTCCTGACCACACGTAGGGAGGTGCTACTGGTCCAGAACAGACGATTTGGATCTGATGAAGGAATTGGTTGGAGAGTTTAAGTGGAGCATTGATTTAAAACTTTGGCACAATTGAAACCGATTATTGCACAATTTAACTTTAGCAGGGTTGTCCTAAAATGACACTCCCGCATTCACTCATTTAATCTCACCTTTTATGTACACATGCACCGAGGAGGCCAGGTCATGTACTCGGCGGAGCCCAGCAGTGTATATACACTTGTAAGTGCCAGTGAATTCTGCAGTGGGACGTTCCACCCTGAAGGTACGCATATTTCCACTGGCCTTTGTCACAAAGCGTCTGTGTTTGGCTAGCCGGGTTTGCCAGTTCACCGGCCCATCTCCCTCACAAGTCAAAACAAGTGGCGTACCGGGTGTCGCCACTACTTCGGAGCCCTCCACCACCTTAGAGTTGAATTTGATCACAGGGTGCCTCCATTCAGCTAAGGATGAATCAATTAATGACTGGATTAGTTAAATGGCTAAGTGGCACAACAGAACAGATACTGTAAAATCAAGCAATGTGACGGAATGACACGAAAAGAAAAAGCTGATATTTCCTTCACATAGAGTTGGAAGAAGTTATCAAGGGTTTATTGGTATTACATTTATAAGCTGTTGTCAGTATACTGTTTTTGTACTCAGCTGTGATTGTTGCTTCCTATATTTTGATGTCAACAACCAGTCAAACAGTCAAAGTTTGGTTAGTTGACCCTCTGAAGCAAAGGTAGAGAAATTCTCACCATTTTGGACAATTCATGATAAATGAAAAAAAATTGAAACTGCCCTGTCTGCTCTAGGATTAAACTTTCTCTTGGACAGGTTGCAAGGGGAGCTTTCATATGATTTTGGAAAACAGATTCATCATTTAGTCCTGTATCACAGTGCTCAATCTCTCTCACTTCTGCTTTTTCTCAATTTTACTGTCACAGCAATGGGGTAATAATAGGTGAAAGTGGACACATGCAAAACGAAATTCCAAACACCAAAAGTTCACCTACACCTAGCTGGTATATGTATTTTAAATGTTGACCAATAATATAATAATAATAATAATGATAAACCCCATAGGCACTACCATTTACCTTGTGATTTCCGGCTATAAAATTAAACTTGACTTGACTGTCCTCAACATAGAAAGTGAGAACAGGTTTATCAGAGGATGTAACATGGGAACATGAATTGCATTAGAAACATGAGACAAGTAGACAACTCCAAAATTGAACGTATGAGACATTTTCTCCCATGGGAGTCATGACACTTATTGATGTTGTGGGAAGAGGACACAATGCCTTCTTTGATTTTCTGTCGAAAATCACTTTTTGTGGATCCAGAATGTCTCCAGTCTCTTTGTAGACAAACTCACTAGTTTCCAGTTTGCTTTGGGTCAATTCACTTTTATATTTGTCTAGGACGTGATGTTATAGCATCAGCTTTAAGCTATTCCTCATTTAGCCTTGCATCTGCACTGGTAGACACGTTGTGTGTTACTTGTGGATTGAAGAATATGATAATACTTTGCTAATGTTTCACACCACCTAACTATGTTTCCAGGTCTTTTTCATTCCCTTAAGAATATTTTTGAATGTTGATGTCATTGAGTGGAAGGTGAAGAAACATTCTGAACATGCCAGTCCATTCCAGGAAAGCTACTTCCTGATTTGAATCCACAGCCTCTGGCTCGTTAGTTCCTAAAGCGTGTGTTCTACCCCTGGACTACCCTGGCCCTTAAACAAAATATATGCAGGAAGTTTCTAGTGTCCACACCAACTATGTCAAGTTTAGAAAGAAAGAAAGAAAGAAAGGATTCCCTTATCAGTCCCGCAAGGGGAAATTTGGATTTCTCTGCATTTTTGACCCAACCTATTGTATAGGAGCAGTGAGCTGCCAACATATGGCGCTCGGGGAGCAGTTAGGGGTTAAGTGTCTTGCTCAAGGACACCTCGACATGCTGCATGTAGGACCGGGAATCGATCCTGCAACCTTCCGATCGCCAGGCGACCGCTCTACCCACTGAGCTATGCCGAGCTATGGAGCACATCTATGATAGAGGAACACATCTTGCAATCTTTTCCTAATCGCCCCTTACCCCCACTTGCCCCATCTACAATGCTATATATATAAGGCCATTTCATCCCTGGAGTAACACAAGAAGTAAGGTTTTATATTTAAAAAGAAAGAAAGATAAATCAGTAAATAGATAGAAGTGGGTGTTAGAAATTGCTGAACTTACAGATTATAATACTGACAGAGATCAATGGCGAGACAAATGGAAAAAAAAGAACATAATGTCCCTCAGCAACTAGGGTGGGCAGGGCAGTGCCTCATCAACTGAGGATAGGCGGGAAGGGCAATGTCCCTAAGCAACTGAGCATGGGTGGGTGGGGCAGAGTCCCTCCATTTTAGTAGTACTGCATGTCTGGCCTAAAAAGAGGCAAAGGACAGTGTGAGGTGTTTGATTGGAGTCAGGCCCATGTCATCCTGTCCAGTGGTATTGAAAAGGGCCACCAGAAGGCTGGATTCCACGTCAAAGTTAGGATTAGGGATGAGGTCCGGAATAATGCGCTATATAAAAACAAGTCCATTGACCATTCCAGTATTTTTCCAGGCTAGGGCATATCCAATACACGTTGATAGTCTCACCTCTTCTACATTTGTCACTGCAGGGATTCACATCTGGGTAAATACAGGTTAGTTTGCCTTTGGACACATGTGCCCTGTGTGCTACTTAAACTGTATCAGACATTGACAGGCACAGAGGGATGTCGAATTAACCTGCTTGAAGATGGGCTAGCAGTGAAAGGTTTACGTCCTGCTCCCAAGCAGTTTTAATTTGGTCGAGGGGCATGTCTTATAACTGCCAGCTTGTCATAGATGCACATAGCTAATGCTAACCCTTTACGTGATGGGTGTAAACAAAGAAATGCATCGGTGGTGTTCGTATGAGGTAAAATTGATATAAGAGTGGAGGAAGTGTGCTTTGTAGATGCCTGAGAAAAAGCAATGGGTGTTTGGTAGGTTACACTTTGTAGAGAGTTGTTCAAATTATAAAAAACTGTTACTGATTTTAGAAACAAGGTATCTGCAGTGCTCGATACCCCCTTCCGTGCCATTCTTGAAATGCAGTATCTGAAAGGTCGTAAGAGGTGGCTGGATAGAATTGGACTTGAGCTTTCAGCTTTCTTTGGTGTGTTTTTAATATAGTATCAGTGGGAAGTAAAAAAACGTAAAAGTGATGAAATACGAATTGTAAAGCAAAACTGAGAACTGAGACCTAACTTTAGTTTTTCTTCTTTCTTTTCACCACTACAACATACATGGAACAACCGAGGAAGATTTGGAGCATAATTTCATTTTAAGACAACGCGCGTTGTCTTTCTCCACTTCCTGATTTAAGTGTTACAGCAAACAGCTACCTTTCCATAGATACCCTTCTCAAAGAGTACTTCCAGACCACAAACATTATTTTATTTGAATCAGGCCTGAAAACATACCCAAAAACAGGGTCGCTTCTTTCAGCTAGGGTATCAAATCTTTAGAACAGCAATAGTGTTAAGCTCATCTGCCTAGACTATGAGATGATCTCATGAGACGTGCTGTGATAGTGGATCGCTATAGCATCATGACATCACATGCAGCATAATGAGTCAAGTACCCCTCAGTTGCTTTGTGTGCTGTTTATCTTCTGAGTGAAAATGTATACACTGTATAGGAACAGAGCATTTCAGGGCTAAAAAGGCTTTTTGTAGCTTATTGCATCATTCACGAGAGAGCACATTACCGTAACTGTTGCATTTACCAAAAACTCAAAATTAATGATACTCTTGAGATTCATACACACATTTCAAACCGACATGCATTCTCATGCTTGCAGCATTGGGTACAATTGAATTGATGTAAATAAGAAAATTATTTCAGTTTGTGTTTTCACTCTACCATGAGATTATCTTTTAATCTACGCTTAGTAATATACGAATGCATTATATGGAAGATTTTATCACTTTATGTAGAAACACAATGAAAATTGAAAAAGCAACTCATTAGACAATTGAAAGGCCTTACCTTGTGCATCAGTGGCCACGACCCCCAGAACTAAAGCAAGGTAGTACATCATTCTGGATCAACTCCAAATCTGAAGTGTGGATTTAGACGTAGTGTGTTCGTATAGTCAACAAATGCTTCTCTTTGGATCTGAGACCAGGGAAAGACAAAGGAGAATGATGCCCTAGGAGTTCTACCCCACAGGCAGCCTCCACTTGCTTCTCTTTTCCTCATGATCAGAGTTGAGACATGAAGCGAAAGAGGTCAAAGCATTTGAGGATGTGTCAGTCTCTTTCCCAGCTAAGACCTATTTGTGCTGACAAACACTGCCTGCTATTACAGCTCATGCACTTTGAAAAATAGCAAATGCTTTTGACTTTTGAGGAAGTTTGTCATCTAATTCAGCAAGAATGATGTGAAAATCCATTTTAAAGGCGGTATTATTGAAGCGTCATTAGGTTAAATGTACAAACCTGCAGGTATCTTCAGCTTAATGGAGGTTTCCGTGACCTCCTGGAGTTTGATGTTCTCAGCATCCAGGGCTGCCCCTCTTTCCCTATATGTTTTCTTGCTGCCCTTCTGCTTTCCTCTGCCTGCAACCTCTCTGCACAAGAATTATCATAGGAAACATGAAATCTTTGAGATAACATGAAGAGAATGAGGGTGGAGGGGAATGTTTGGGGAGGAGAATCACTATATCACCCTGAGCAAACTAATGACCCAGACCCAATTTTCTCCAGAAGCAAGTAATTCTCCCCCAGCAAAACATGGAGGTGAGACTAATCGTCTCATAATTTGCCGCCTAACCGTGGCCTCCATGCTTTTCAGCTGAGCTGGGGCACAGTCTTCTGGGAAAGGCGAGGAGGAAGAGTGAAATGGAGTTTTGGCGAAAGTTCAGTCAGAAAGACTATCTTTTGCATGCATAGGCCTGTAGTTATATTGCTATTTTATCCTACCATCGTCATCTCACACATGCTCACACATATTCCCCCTTGCTGTCATCGTCTGGGGTTGTCAGTTGAGTTATCACGTCACCTGTTCTCATCTTTCCAATACCACACAAACACACCTGCAAAGTTAGCCTATCCTCTTACTGCTGTCTTTTTAGATAAATTTCTCTCTCCACCTTTAGAAGATTCTTACTGTTGCGATGCGGTCCCCTCCACCCCCCCATCACCGCATATTCCTTGCAGATTTTCAGTTTTATCGCTTCATCAGCCTTATCAATTTCCGCCACCACCAGCGTCTGGACTCCACGGAGGATTTATTATGCTGCTGCTCAGGGCTGCTGCCTCTTGATTAAAATCTCACTGTTAAGTCAAAGCACCAAAGAACTTCTTGACTGTATTCATGATCTCTCTCCTGATTGAAATGGTCTCCAAAAATCAAACCCTGTGAATCAACCAAGAGATGGGTGGATGTAGAAAGAGAAAATTCACTGTGAACACGATGGACCAGAAATTTATCTTCCACAACACCAAAGAGCAATTAACAGCTTCTAGAAGAGCTGCTTATAAATAGATTTTAATGGTTGCGTGGTTTCTCATAAATATTGGACTTCATTACAGCTGAAGAATTCTGGGAAGCATTTATAAATGGAACATATCCACTATCAAAGGTTTTCTACCAGAGTGGCATCCAATATTTTCTACAAATGAAATTAAAAATTTCAGTTAGTTGTTGAATTTGAAATCTTTCCGTGCCACATAAAGCAAAAAACAGTGAATTCCTGGGAGGGTCTCAGCTGTGTCATTGGACATGGAGTCAGTCTCTTCCCCCAGAGCCACAGACCTGAGGGTAAGAGAGAAAAACATAAACTACTTCTTTTCTCTTACTGGAGACTCTATTCGACTGGCCATAGCTGGTATTCATTAGACACCCTGGAGTTGAAGCACTCAACTTGAGATCACCTCTACCTTGAAGAATATTTGGTATTTAACCCCTCCAGGCCTAGGCAATAAAAGAAAGCTAGAGCAAAACTAAAACTTGTTCCACCCCAGGCCTTCAGCGGCTTCCCCCTTCCAAGTAGGCCACATCATAATGAGTTGAATACTATCACTTGGTAATGTAATGTAACACAACCACACTTGTGCCAAAGGGAGAAAGTAATATTACTGAATTTCACAATCAATCTATGATTGATGGATTTTATATCCTAAACTTGTGTAAAGCGAGAAAAAGTTAAGATTGGATCAGACGGTGACTTCTATGGCAAGCTGCAGTCAATATGCACTTACACACACATACACACACAAACAGGCTCTCTCTCCTTCTCACTTTCAAATAAGTCTGTCAACAGTGAGTTCTTTTGTCTGCAGTAGACAACTGATTTTCATAGAATACCAGGCGCTAGGTGCAAATAGTTTGGAAGTTTATACCAACACCCTATCTTTTTAACATTTATTTACAGTAAGACAGAAGTGATGTACAGATAGGAAGGTAAGTATAGATACAGGTTAACAATAATAATATTGGTAAAAGAAATAATGATGGCAAAAGCAGTATGGTGACCCAGTGGCTAGGGCTGTTGCCTCACATCAAGAATATTCTGGATATGATCTCCAGCCAGTTGGTCATTTTCCTTGGGGAAATTGTGTGGAATCTGCATGTTCTCCCTGTGACTCTATAGGGGTCTATCAGGAGCTCTGGCCTCATCCTACAGTCCAAAGACATGACAGTCATGTAAATAGGCAACACTACCTATTTATGAAAGTGTCTATGTACCTGCCCTGTGATGGACTGGTGATCTGATCAGAGTGTTTTCTTGTCTTCTCCCCAATGTGCGCTTGATAGGGTTCAGCACCCATGACCCTAATTAGGATAAGGGACATGGAAAAGGAAAAAAATGATGGTTTAATTTTTTTTAATGTTGTGAGGGTGTATATCCACTTATATGCCTGCCTCTAAAGAATTGACAATATGTGTGTTTGTGTATGTTTATCAATGTTTGTTTGGAGTGGCACTAGCTAACCAACAACTCAAATTGATATAAGAAGTTTTAATATTTTTAATTGAACACCTCAGATATCTGTTTGGTTTTTGTAAGGCTGATTTGTGTTCCAGCATTACCTGTGCTGTTAAAATATTTAACCTTCCAGAGATGTTGAGTCGTTTTCTATTTTTTCTGATTTGGTAAAATTGTTTTCACAACATCATCATCTTTACAGTAGAAATTTGGCTTATGATTGATAGCAGTATGGTCATCCAGGGGTTTAATTTTACTTCTATTTTTATTAAGGGAATTAAGTTAATATTAAATAATTCTGACAGTTTTGCTGATAGTCTTTTAACTAGATATTGAATTTTCCCTGTGTTGAGAAAGAATGGGGGTTCTGATGTGTAGTTTTCCAATTGTATTGACGCTGTGGTAAAAAAAAAGGTTCCAATTTATAGAATGGCCAGTAAAGTTAGAGTAGATTTTGATGATTTTGACAACTTCATTGAAGGATTATTTGGATTTTGTAGAAATAATGTATCGCCTGCATAGGGAAATATTTTTGTGTTCTGTTGTTTCTTGTGATGCTGTTACTTTGACTTAATGTCATGGCTATAGGTTCAATGAATAAGGCAAATAATGATGGGGAATGTGGAGAGCCTTGTCTGATCCCTCAGTAGAGTTTGAAGTTAATTCATTTGTATTGACTATTGCCTTTTCATCATTAATGATAAGATGACTGCATGGCCTTTGTTTCAATGAGATATGTTCGTCAGATTGTAGAGTAGGCTTGTATTATTTGAGAAATGTCAGCCTTTGATAAATCCCATTTGATCTGGGTGAGCAGGACATAAAATGAGTTGTTCAATTTGAATTATCAATACTTTACTTTTGATTTTGGTGTCTATTAACTATAGGGGGGCAATAGATTGTGCAGAGGGTTGGGTCTTTATTTAGCATAAGTAGTACTAAGATATTCGCTGTTTTCATGAAGGATTTTGATCCTTTTATCTCATCTGCCATTGTACTGAATAAAGGTGAGTGTTAGTTGGAAGAGTTTATAGAATTCAGTGGGGAAACTGATGTGTGCATGCATGCATGTATGTGTGTGTGCATGTGTGTAAGACAGGATGGAAAGATGACTTTATGTTATGGAAACCTCTTCAACATCTGCGTCAATCTGCCTTCCATTCAAGACTTCTACATCTCTAAAGTCAGGAAATGGGCAGGCTACGCCACACTCTACTCAAAACCTGTTCCAATTCCTCCCCTCTGGTAGGTGCTACAGAGCACTGTTTACTAAAACAATTAGCTATAAAAATGGTTTCTTTCCATGGGCTGTGATTCAAATGAACACTGAACATGTTAAGTTCCAACCATATATCTTGTATGTAGGGGCTGAATATCAAACCACGAAGCTCCGATGACTAGACAATGATCCTACCTTCAGCCCCCCCCACCACTATGTCTATCTTCACTATAGAATGCCAACCACTCTCAGTTGGTCCATCTTTCAAATACTTAGGTAGGATCCTTTCTGAGAGCTGTAACCATCATGACATTTACAATAGAACCAACAAGCCTCTGTAGCATTCGGTAAACTCCAATGTAAGGTCTTTCAAAACAAACACCTCCACCTGTGTACTAAATTACCATTTACAAAACCAGCTGTGTCACAACTCTCCTACACAGCTGTGAAACCTGGGTCACATACAGCTAAGGTTTCTGGAGCGGTTCCACATAAGGTGTCTGTAGTGAATCATGGGGATCACGTGGCGTGACTGTGTTCCCCATACAGAGATTCATGCTAGGATAAACTGCAAGAGCACAGAAGCCATGGTCACTGAACACCAAATGCACTGACATGCATGTCATGCCCAAGCATGTCATCAGGATGCTTCAAGAACGCCTGCCACGTCAAGCTCTGTATGGACAGCTTCATCTGGGGCGCTGGTCTGCAGGTGGTCAGAAGAAGCGACACAAAGACCAGCTGAAAACATCACTGAAGAACTACATCAACCCCTTGAGACTGGAGCAAGCTGCCATCGACTGTTCCAACTGACGAAAGATCTGCTCCAGAGGTTTAGAATAGCTGGAAACGGAGAAGAATGGGAAAAAACAACAGGAAAGACTAAGAAGACATACAGACATGCCTGTCCCCAGTAACTCAGCCTTTATATGACCAACAGAAAATAAAACCTGTGGATCAAGGATTGGACTCTACAGTCATCAAAGAACACACCATTAATGAGGAGGGATGTCACCAGTGGACTCTATGGACTACCATCAAGCAAGTGTGTGTATGTATGTATCTATATATGTACATATGTAGATATGTATGTATGTGTATATATATGTATGTGTATATGTATGTATGTTTGTATATGTATGTTATGTGTATGTATGTGTACGTAGGTGTGTGAAATCATATGTTTCATTATTGTCTCTTGTAATTGTCCCTAATTGTGGGTTTTATTGTAAATTATGTATGTATGTGCATTTTCATATGTTTCATTATTTGCCTCTTGCAAATGTTTTCAAATGCTACCTATGTTTTGAACTTCACCCTGGAAATCTCTTTGTGCTTATTGCTTGAAAGGTACTTTGAATAAAGTTATTATTTTTATACTTTTACTCTTCAGTGTCTTCTGTTAGGTGGTATTATGATCTACTGGAAGAATCACTACATCACCCCAAGCACACTAATGACCCAGAGCCAATTTTCTTCAGAACCAAGTAATTCTCCTCCAGCAAAACACTGAGCTGAGACTAATCGTCTCATAATTTGCCGCCTAACCATGGCCTCCATGCTTTTCAGCTGAGCTGGGGCACAGTCTTCTGGGAATGGTGAGGAGGATGAGTGAAATGGCCTTCGGAAATCTGACCCTGTGAATCAATGGAGAGATGGACGGATGTAGAAAGAGTGAAGAGTCCTTGTGAATACGATGGGCCAGAATCTCTTCCACAGCACCAAAGAACAATTAACATCTTTGGAAAAACAGCTGTTTATAAATAGGGTTGAATGGTTGCATGGTTTCTCATAAATATTGGGCTGCAAAATAGCTGAAGAATTTGTAATTGGGACAAATCAAAGCCTTCCTACCAGGGTGGCATCCGATGTTTTCTACAAACAAAATTAGAAATGTCAGTGTTGGTGAATTTGAAATCTTACAGTTCCACACAGTGCAAATGATAAGATGAAATAAATGCCACATGAACATGAAGGATGCTTCATTCATAAAAGACTCATGTCCACGAAAATATGTTGATAACAATTTAATGTAACATTTGGATCATATAAAATACTGTATATAAAAATACATTTGTAAACGTTTGAGACGCTTTGGTACCATAGCTTGTGACACAGTCTGTAATCTTCTGCCCTCTAAATTGTATAACAACAGTAACAAGTAAGCATAACATTGTTTTATGTAAATGGTAGTGTAAGAAATGAAAATGGTACCACAGTGAGTGAATCAAAGCTAGTGATATAAAAATGTAAATGTACATATACACAAATGAGACACATGAATAGTAGTATACAGTAGCCCTTCATACCCTTTCCTCAGCAAGCAAAAATACCTGATAGCTGAAAGACTAAATCGTTCACACCCGTCCAATGCAAAGATACAGTTTTGATCTATCTCATAAGGCAGTGATATGCTGAAATCCTTATTTCTAAAGTCAGTAAATGTCATAAAAGAACTTGGTGTCAGTAATCATTTTGCTTACATATCTAAACCAGGATCTCCCAGTGACTCCGTTTTGTCATTCTGTCGCTATACAAAGTACCATTTGTGGTTTTTAATGCAAATATCTGTTTTCCTAAACCTAATAAAGTGCATATCGGGTTCAAATCTATATGAATTACTTGATACAAACATTCAGAGTCTGTATGTGTAATTCAAATGAAAGCTCAGCCTCGAATATAAAACAGTGCATCTAGAATTTTTCCATATTGTCATGTTCTGTGTGTAACGCATAAAGGACATTTAAACTTGATGGAAAATAACACCGGCTGACGAAACACTACACTGAATGCAACTGTCGACAACTTTGAAAGTGTTAAACCATCCGTTTAACACTTTCAAATGTTAATATTTGCAGTGTTAAACGGATGGTTTAACACTGCAAATATTAACACTGCAGACAGTTCTAATATCTATGTAAAAGAAGATAATAATATGAAATTTATATTGAAGCATTTCTACATAAAGCACTGATAAAATATATACAGTTGGCCTAAATCAGCAATTTCCAATCTAAGATCAAGGATCAAGATCAAATCCCATAGGTATCACGAAGTCCGCAAGTGTTATGAGAGTAGCATATTTACACAAGGTCTAGCCAAGAACAAATTGAGTTTTGATGCTGTATTCTCAGGTTCTACTGATTTTGTGGCACTGGAAGTACTAAGGGTATTACTCGAGCTCAAAAGATGGGTATAGTCATCAAGCACTTACGGAAAGTTATAAAGCTTGCTACATTCTCTTTTTTCCCCATTTCACTCCCTCTTTGGGGAATTCTAAAGATCAGAGGGAATTACATCCCAGAAATGTCATCTATTTACTCAGACTTGCTTTGTGGGGCTACAGAAAGCTGTCCTCAATCTCAGGCGACCCGGAAGAGCCCAGAAGTGCATCTCTCTCACTGGCTTCCTCCAGCCGGTCCTCCTCCGGAAGGGTCTCGGCTGTGTCCTCAGACATGGAGTCGGTCTCTTCCTCCAGAGCCAAAGAGCTGAGGGCAAGAGTGAAAAACATAAACTCCTGCTTCTCTCTTACTGGAGACTCACAGTATAACAGGCCATTGCTGGTATTCATTAGACAGCCTGGAGTAGAAGCCTTTACCTTTAAATCACATATACCTTTAACAATATTCTGTCTTTACCCCATGCAGGCCCAGGCAACAAAGGAAAACTCGAAAACCCGAGAAAAGCTTAAAAAACAGACCTGTTCCACCTCAGGCCTTCAGCAGCTTCCCCCTTCCAAGTAGGCTATGTCATAATGAGTTCAATCCTATCACTTGGTAATGCAATGTTACACGACTACACTTGTACCAAGTGGAGAAAGTAATGTTACTGAATGTTACAGTCAATCTATGATTGATGGTTTTTATATCCTAAACTCGTGTCAAGCAAGAAAAAGTTAGAGCAGATCAGACGGTGACTTCTATGGCAAGCTGCAGTTAATATGCACTTATTCACGCACACCCACCTAAAAACAAACAGGCTCTCTCTCCCTCTCGATTTCAAACAAGTCTGTCAACAGTACGTTTCTTTGTCTACAGTAGACAACTAGTTTTCATACAATACCAAGCACCAGGTGCACATAGTTTGAAATTTCATACCAACACCATATCTTTTCAATATAACAAGTTTAGGGGACTGGAGGGTTAACATAAAACCTCACGTAGTCTACTTTTAAGATTATATGCTTCATGGTTGCTTCATACTATATGATTACATGCTTATATGATTTGTGTTTGTAGTTATCTGGTATATACCACAGGCCCATGCTAGGATTTCACTAGGGGGCACTGCACAACCTGTTTGCAGGAAAACCTTTGAAATAACCAGAACATTACAACCAAACTCGCTTGGCTGTTTAAATTTGCTGCAAACACACTTCCCTTGTAGCCACGGTAGCATAATACAGCTATTGTCCCCAACTCAACATCTGGCTGAGTGGGCGTGGGTCAAGAGAAAAAAGCTGGTCTAGTTAAACAAATATGCCTCATCTTTCTTGCATATGGTGTATTTAGCACACATCTGCAGTGTCTTTCGGGTCAGCCTGGGGCAAGCGTACCTCGTGGGGCTTTCTGATGGCATGTCTGCGTCTGTGAGTGCTTCCTCAGGCCTGGGGTCTGGGATTGGAATGATGTAGTCATTGTACGAAGTGATAACTTCCTCTCCTTCTGCCTCTTGCCTGAAGTCCTCATTTATAGGATCAGGGTTGTGTGGATCAGATGGGACAAAGGGAGCAGCAGGGGAGGAAGGAGCAAAGACTGAATTCCCCATGGGAAAGGGAGAGGACATTCTGGGTTTGGTGCGGGCAACTGCCGGGTGGTCACTCTTCAAGAAGCTGTCATTGACCTGATTGTATCTCTGTTATCAAGAGAGAATATAAGTCAGGGGTTATACAGTGCAAGCAACATCCACACTATAAATCACCATTTATTCAAAAGGAGAAAACTCAAT